>PVIJ01019679.1:0-22874 GCA_004024925.1 Scalopus aquaticus
CTTTTTTTTCTTTTATGAAGCCATTGGAGCTCCCTCCTCCTCTAGTCTGGGAAAACACCTGCTAGGTTTTCACAGAGCTGGCTGCTTTAACAGTAGAAATATAATTCCCTTCACATTTCAAAGCTTGCATTTGTAGCGAAGTTTCCTGCTTGTTTTCCTCTTCTCAGTTTCCATTTCAAAATATCTCAGTAAGAAGTTTTTCTCTAAGCAAACTGTATAAATGAATGGTTAGGAGTATTCACTGCATATTAGATTCTAGGGTATTATGATACACATCTGAGAAGTATGTAGAGCAAATCCTCTAGGGAGAAGGCAAGAGCAGTCTAAAGCAGGCTCTGAAGATTAAGACCTACAAGTATGTCATTATCACACTCTGACTGACCCTGCTGAGCACCACTCAAAAACTGAATATACATTCAAATTGGTAGAATGGCTTTCCTACAGGGAAGAGATAGAAGACCGGAGGGGTGCAGTTTCTGACTGAGTTTGTTTATCTTGTTAGACATCAGTGGGGTAACTGCAGCTCACTTTCTCCTCTCTGAGCGCTCCATGTTAACACATTTGGATAGAGGATTTTCGTAATATATTATTTTAAAATAGTTGTATAATAAGCCTATAAATGAAGTTATTTAGTAGAATATTAGTGCAAAATGAAGATTAATTTTAAGTTTTATACAATGTAGTGTTAAACCTTCCAAATAATTTTGGTCATTGACCAAAGAAAGGAAGTTGTTTTCAGTCCATCACCTATATCAGACTTTCCCTACAGCTTAAATTTTATTTTATGGTTACCCTCTATTAATTTTCTTAACCACAAAGTAAGGATGATTTATATGGAGCTTTACTTTTAAAAATTCTTTATATATTTTGGATACTAATTATTTCTCAGATGTCTTTTGAAAATATTTCTGAGCATATAGTTTGCCTTCCAGTTTTCTTGATACTGTCTTCCCCAGAGCAAAACATTTAATTTTAATGAAGTTTAATTTCTCAATTGTTTCTTCCCTGGCTTATCTTTTTATTGTTACCTCTAAAAGGTATGACAACAGATTAAAAAGGCAAAAACCTCAAAAATGATTAAGAGTACAAGAGTTTGGTTTCAAAAAAAAATAATGCTACATGTTTTTTATTTCAAATTTTGCTTATTCAATAGTATATTGGAAAGCAAGTGATTTTTTTTTAAAGATTTATTTTTATTTATACATACAAGCTGGGGTACAGGCCAGAGGCGTGGGGCAGCGAGAGGGCTCACCAGAGACAGAACGGGTAGCAGAACAAGCAGATCAGAAATACACTGCTGAGGGGAGCAGCGGGCGAGGCAGGAGAGGTCTGCCGCACCATGTGGAATTCCCCCCGCCAGGCATCGAACTCTCGTCCCCGCTGCCAAAAGCTCCACAGCGCAGCATTTAACCGCTGCACCACCAGGGAGGCCCAAAAGCAAGTGATTTTATATATCACCCCTGTCTCCTGAAACATTGTTTTTATAAAGAATTAAACAACTAATTCTTGTAGTTCCAGGATTTTTTTTGCTGTTGTTGACTTTTACATTTCCTATAGATAGTTGCATAATCTGTGAACAAAGACAGTCATATTTTCCTTCTCAACCTGTATAAATTTCACTTCCTTTTATTACCTTATGACATGACCAAGGACTTCTAGTATGATGTTGAAACATGAGGTGAGAAGGAACATGCTTGCTTTGTACCTCATCTTAGTGGGAAAGCTTTGGGTTTGTCAACATTAAATATGACATTAGCTATTAAGTCTTGTACTAGGTAGTGCATATAGACCTATTCACATTGTGTGTTTCTTTTGTGAATTTTAGCAAATTTTGTCTTTCAAGGAATTCATTCATCTACGTTATCAAATTGTGGGCATATAGTTGTTGATCTATTCTACATTATCTTTTTAATTTTCATGGACTCTTTAGAGGTATTCCTTTTTTCTTGATATTATCCTCTTTTTTTGTTTTGTTTTTTTTTTTTTTTTGGCCTAGCTAGAATCTTATCACTTATTGATCCTTTCAACTTTTGCTCTCATTGATAGTCTTACTATTTCCCCCTTTTCAGTTCATTATTTCTTTATCAAGTCTTATTATTTTTTTTTCTCTTCTTAGGGATTTATTTTCTGGCTTCCAAATATGAAACTTAGATTATTGATTTTTGGAATGTTCTTCTTTTGTAATATAGACATATAATGATATAAATTTCCCGCTAAGGAGAGCTTTTGCTCCTTCCCACATATTTTGATAAGCTGTGTTTTCACTTTCATTTAGTTGAAAATATTTTTAATCTCTCTTGAGCATTCTTCTTTGAACTACATTATGTAACAGTGTGTTGGTTAATTCTCACCTTTTGAGATTTTGTGGTTGTCTCTCTGTTAACAATTTCTAATTTAATTCTCTCATGTCTGAGATCATTGTATGAGACATTGTATGATTTCTATTCTTTTAAATTTATCTTGGCATGTTGTCTGGCACAGGAGGTGGTCTATACTGCTGAATGTTTTATGTGACCTTGAGGGAAGTGTGTACTATAAATGTTAATTGTATCCAATTGACTAATTGTGGTGATCCATTTAAACATGTCCTCACTGATTTTCTGCCTCGCTTTCTGTCCATTAATGAGAGAGAGTTGTTGAAGTCTCCAAAAGTGATAGTGGATTGATTTATTTTTCCTTGTAGTTCTATGAGTTTATGGTTCATAATATTTGTTGCTTTTTCAGGTACATACACATCTAGAATTGTCATATGATGTGTGGTATAGTAGCAGCACCTAAAGGTAGAAATCATATGCCTCAAAAAACACCCACAAAAGTAATGTAAACCAACGTTATCTCAGTTTTAAAAAAAGAATTGCCATATTATCTTTAAGAATTGATTCCTTTATCATCATATAATGTCCATCTTTATCTCTGATAACTTTCCTTATTTGATGTCTACTCTAAAATTAATATTACTATTTGTACTTTCTATTTTATTGCAGTAGCATGGTACATATTTTCTTTTCTTATTTACTTTTTATCTGTATATGTCTTTAGTTGTACATATATAGTACAACATTTAAAAATGTGAAATTGTCTAATTTTGTTATGCATAAAAATAATATTACTATGTGAACATTGTAACTTTTGTAATTTTAGTAATAATGCTAGTAAAGGAATGTATTCTACTATTTGATGGGTTTCTTGGGAATTTAAAACAAAACCATCATGTTTTCAGCAAATAGAGGTGACATCTTTTTCAATCATTATGCACTTTATTTCTGTTTCATTTTAACAACACCTTCCGGAGAGAAGGGTTATAAAAATTTAAGTGAGGAAACACTTAAAGTAAAAAGTAATATGCAAGTATTTTGCTTTATTGGTGTTTTCCAGGGTTTTTTTTTTATTAAATCACAAATATAAACTAATGTTATCTCAATTTAAAAAACATAAAAAATAAAAAGGATGTTTTCCATTTTTATTTTCCTCTCAACATCAACAATAGGGACTCTGCAGTCCAGCAGTGTGTCATTGTTGTCTCTTCCCTCTTAGGGAACAAGGTGCCTGCCAGAATGTATAGGATTGCCTGGATTGCCAAAGGTTTTCCCTCATTAGCAGGCAGCTGAGAAAAGGGGTGCCATCCCAGCTGGCCTCCAAAAGAAGACACAAAGAAAGATTTGGCTGTAAGTTTGTGAAAACAGTGCTTTCTTTCAGACCTGCCTAAGAGAGTGTCTCTCCAGTGTAGGTTTGCCATTGTGTATCACAGCAGAGTTTCTCTCAGACTGCCTGACTGATATCCCAGGAGGCATGTGAAAAACTGTGGTCCTCACTGAACTAAGGTCAGGAGTAATGAAAAAAATGCAATTACAGTGGAGACACATTCTATTTTCTTACCATTTTGTTTTTGTGTATGGCTTGGTTAGCTTCAATATTGTGCAAACTTGATAATTAGTTCCTTAGAGATTTCTGGTGCTGCCTTGAATTAAATTGAGGAAAAAGCTTTCATCAAACATTCTCAGATCTGGATACAGAGGAATGAATGTGCAAAATAATGGGGATAAAGGAAACAAAAGTAAATGCACAAGAGACTGAAAATAGAGTGGGGCAGTAAAGTATAAGAAAGGAAAGAAAGAGCTGAAAGAAAGTTCCAAGCACATCCTTAAAAGCTACCATATTTCCATTATTTTAGATATATTTCCTTTTTCTAACACACAAATATAATATATGCTCATTTAGAAAGTTTGTAAGTCACAATGTTTGTTAATTATAATAGAAAGATAAAAATTACCCCAAATCCCTGTTATAGCAGTTTATATAATATGCTATTACTTTTTACTGTTTCCTTATATATCTGTATTTTTTAACATCTATCATCAATACAATATAGATCAGAAAGAATCAATTGTTCATAACTTAGGCTTTATTTAATATTATGCATTTTAACCAGTTTTGTAGAGATACAATTATATAAAATTATGACAAATCCTTTAAAATATGGTTTGAGGGCTGATAAAAGATTGTTAAACAGAGCTCATTCAAGATACTGAGCATTTCCACCAAACCAGAAATTTTGTTTCCGTATAGATTTTGTATGCTCATGCCTAACTCCTGCTCCAGGTAACCACTAATTTCTAAAGTATACATTCATCTTTTACCTTCACTATGTAGGGATTTTGGATAATTAACATTATACATTTGTTTTGCAGGTTCTATAATTAAGAATACTAACTATATAAATATATAATAATATATAGAATAGTAATATAAGTAATATATGGATAGTAATATAATAATAACAAATTATAAGTATTCTTTTATATTTGGTTTCCATTTCTTTGTATATTGTTTTTGAGATTCATCTAAGTTTGCTTATGTTTGTGTATATGTGTGTATATGCATTAATATGACTGAGTAGTATTTAATTATTTATACAACTATTTTATTATCTGTTCACCTGCTGAGGTTTCAACTTAGGTCTATTATGAATAAAGCATTCCAATTTTCATCATTAAAGATGATTTTATCGGGCCTCTCTGGGGGTGCAGCGGTTATGCGCTGTGCTGTCAAGCTGTCGGCAGCGGCAACGCAAGTTCAATTCCCAGCCGGGAAGAGTCCCACGTGGCAGGACAGACATCTCCTGCCTCACCTGCTGCTCCCCTCAGCAGTGTATTTCTGTCGATCTGCCTGTTCTGCTCCCCACTCTGTCTCTGGTGAACCCTCTCACTGCCCCACGCCTCTGGCCTGTACTCCAGCTTGTATGCATAAAATAAATCTTTTTAAAAGAAGAGATGATTTTATTTGTAAGCATTTTGTAGATACTTAATAGATTGAGAAAAAAATGTTTTATAGTCCTAGTTTGCTTAATTTTTTTCTTTTACTTTTTTTGACCACAAGTTTCTCTGATTTTTTTGTTTCTCTGATTTCTTTCTGTCTCTATTGAGATGCTTGAAATATAATGATGGTTGTGTAATTTTTCTTCTTTTACATGTTAATGTGACAAATCATATTTGATTTTCAAATGTTGAACCAACCTTGCATTATAGGAATCACTTTATATGACCACTGAGTTATCCTGTTTTTATAAGTCTGATTTCATTTGCTAGAGTTTGATCTGAATTTTTGAATCTATAATCGTGACTAACACTGTTATATAGTTTAAATTTGTAGAACTTCTGTGTCAATTTTTGTATTAGTGCTGTACTTCCCACATAAAATTTTTAGAGAGGTAGTCTACCCTTTTCTATTTTCTGAAAAGAAAATTTGAGTAAGACTGGTGTTACATCTTCCTGTTTTTTTTTTTAATCATGTCCTTACATCCACTTCTCCCCAGCTCCTGATTTTGTTATTAATATTCTCACTTTGTTGAAGTTTTTCACTTTGTTAATTAATGTTTATTTTTCTTTTAAGCTAGAATTAGCAGAAAACTTTGAGAGAACATAATACCTGCTGTAGTGAATCCAGCAATTTCTCAGACTCTTGAGACTTTTGCATAATGCTTGTGCTTTCTTGTTTTTAATGCAGCATTTCTCACTTAGCATTCTGTGGTATAAGAGTACTTTTTGACAAATTAAAAAATTTCTATTTGAAAAAAGATTCTGAGTGATACCTTTGCCATTTTTTTCAGTTCTTATTTTACTCATAGAATTATTTGAAAGTATTCTTTAAGTTTTTCCCTAACTCCATAATTATTCATGAAATTTGTAAAAGAATACCTGTAATAATTTTAGATTAAGTATTCAAATGTCTCTTAGAATACCTTTCTGATTCTATTCTTTGCATTTGGACAGTTTTCTCATAGTCATTATTTTGGAAATTATGAACAATTCCAATTGCATTCTTGACTCAGGAGAAAGTATATGGGCTTAAGAGTTTTGATGTTGTTTTTCATTTACTTTTGTATTTTACTTAATTCAGCATCACTATGTTTAGAGATTGGTCTATGGAGTTTCACCTTTGAGTATTTAATGGAATATAAATGCCAGAATGAATTCATATAGCAGGAAGAATGATATTGAACAGAGAGTAGACTTTGCCTACAAGGATGCTTCTTTCTTTTATTTGTTTTTGTTTCAAAATCTTAAACCTGCCTAGGAGATTATGCTGAATATTCAGTTGTGATTCAGGGAATGTCTCTAAGGAGCCTGTAAGACACATAGAGAGAAATTCCAATTGAAAGAGATAATTGGAGTTTGGGAGAAGGTGGAAAGAGAGGTCTAGGATCATTCAAATAAGGAGTATATCTCTTTGTCTAACCAATATTGAAAAAGATGAGGAAAAAAATACTAAAGAAAAGGATAGTTTTGAGTTTTCTAATTTAATATATAATTTAAATATCCTCTTGTCTCAAATAGGTAACCTATCAACTTGAATGAAAAAATAGAGCTGAAATTCTACATCTCATGGTTGCCAGGCTGAAAATATTTGAGCACCAGAGAAATCTTTCCAATTTATCTTGTGTAAATAAGTACACAGATACCATACCCTGAGAGCTAGGAATCCAACAGGAGTTTAAGATTGATAGTGTTCTTCATCATGCAGACCATGGCTTGGGCTCACAACTAGTTTATTCACTGAAAATAAACTAAGACTTCAAATGTGAAGTGAAATTCATAACCACTGTTTCCTTATAATTTAATAAGCCTTGTCTCAATAAGCCTTCACATCTTTATGAATTTTGCTAATACTTGGTATGTTAAAGATTTGAAATAATGAGTTAAACTACCACTTTAATGGTATTTCTGTTCATTTTTATTTTTAACAGGGTTGTCTTATATTAAGTGTCTTATAAAATACCATGGCTACAATGTCTTAACTCTGGATTTTACATTTTACTACATTTATATTACATTAAAATATTTACTAATATAAAATAACTTGTCTTCTTTAATGCCTTAAATTCTACCATTAAAAAATTTTTTTACCCTGTTTGTTGCCAGCCCTATATGTAGTTCTGATCATCTAAAATATCTGAATAATTGTTTTTCTAGAGTAATCATCTATTAAAATGTGTCATGTAAACAACACAACTGTTTTTTTATCCAAAGATTACCTTCATGTTGGAAGATTTTACTCATTTTCTTGGTCATATTGGCCGATAAATTTGATTTTCAGTCATTTTAAAAACTGATCCTCTATTTCAGGAATCTGAAATCTACAACCTGTGGACCAGCAGTGGTCTCTCACTTGTTTTTGTCTGAACTTGAATGTTTTTACTTTTTTTTAAGTAGAATAAAGGAAAAAGAAAAATATGTGTGACCATATGTGCACATAAAACTTAAAATTAGCTATCATCTGTTAGTTTCCAAAGTAAAGTTTGCTGACCCCCACTCCATTTTATTTCGAAACACATAGTTTGCAGATGCTGTCATGGCCCCACTCATGTTCTCTCTGTGCTTATCCAATTGCTGGCACATGTGACTCTGACTTAGAGAGTAGAGGTTCTATTCTCCATGCCCATGGCAGGAGCAGCTGGAAGTACAAGGAAGTAATGTTCCCTGACAGCAGGTCTCACTAGTGAGTAACATCCACACCCTTACTCTTCATATGACAGCTGGAAGCCACATGTTCCACACAAGTTCACTGAGACTAGGATTATTCAAACAAGAAGGAGTATATCTTGCTGTCTAACCAATACTGAAAAAGTTCACTCACCCCCACCAGATCATGCTCCAGTTGATCATGGTAGTACTTGATGGTGGTGGTGCTTGATGTGACCTACTTTAGGGCTTGCCGCTCATTCTCTTTCACTGCCCCACTCGCTCTGTGCATGTCCTGGTATTATCTCTCAAATAAACTACTTCCACTTAATCCATGTGTCATTGCCTAAAATAGACCTTAGAATGCTATCTTCTATTTTTTCTGCTTCCTTGAATTTTACCCAGTTCTTTAATTTCATACATAATGCATCCCTGAAAACATGTACACGTTTAATATGTATAATTTGAAAAGATAGACTTACAGTTTTATAAGTTCTCAGCAAGCCAAACATATCATTTAAAATTTCTCCTGACATTAGCCTTTAGTCATCAATTTGAAAGGTATATTTTGAATATTTTATGACTCATTTTTAATTTTTAAATTTAGTTTTCTTTCCAATTCCTCACACAGTTGACTATGTTTATTCAATAACTTATTAATACTAAAGAAGTTTCTGTAGACACAATTAATGGTTTCGATCTTTGTTTGAGCTTTATTCTATATATTTTATTTGTGCTGCCTGGTAACTCCATTTTCAGTTTTTTCTCTTTCCACCATTTTGATAAAAATAATTAGGTCCCAAAAATTAGCTTCTCAAATAACTGGAAAAGTGATATTTTTCAGATAAAGATGACAGTGCTACTGCTAAAATGTATGTCTGATAAACAGGCAATTTCATCTTTAAATATTTCAATGTTTTTATTTATCAAATGAAGAATAAAAACCATAATTAACTTGAGAAAGGTTTTTTAGAGCAAATAATGCATATTTTTTTCTAAAGAATGCCAAATATAAAGTTATTTTTTAAAAAAGATTAAAAAAACCCCTGTAAGTTTTTCTGTTTCCTCCAGGTGTTCTTATATTTTGGGTTGCAGTAGCTTTGAAATTCTGGTGCTTTTTCTTACTGTGCTTATTTTTACAGAAGGAGAAATTTATTTACCTAGTGTTTCTTTCAGGTAGTGGTTATCAATTATGACTATACAGTGGAATCCAAGGTACAATATAGACAATACAAGAGGTCTGATTCTTACCTCCATGGATTCTGGTTTAATTGAACTGGGATATGTCCTGGGCTTTGGAAATTTTGAAAGCTTTTCAGCTGATTTTAATATCCATGTAAAGCTGAGAACTGCAGGTAGAATCAGGTAGGAGTTAAGGGGCACTCTATTGGACTTTGATATATTCTTGTTTGAATCTTTAACATTATGAGAAAGAAAAAAAAATAATGTATGTACATTCATATTATAGTCCCAACAGGGGGCTCTGTTTCTCTTCTATAGAGTTTCATTTTTTGTGTGCTTTATTTGAAAGAAAGAAGTTGGCTGTTTCAGCTCTTTGTGAGTGTGGCTAGGGGCTCAGTCAAATTTATCTTACGAGGATGAATTGCTCCACCAGCTCATTGTTTGGTGCTGTCACCCTAAATGCTAGGAAGCTAGAGACTCTCTGTTGTCATGGCTTTGCCGTGAAAGTTGACCCCAAGTCTTGATAGATTCCAAATGGTTGTTCCTGAAAGTACCTCTCCTCTTCAAATCTACCATTACCTTTCTCCCTCTCTACCTCCATATTATCAAGACCTCCATATTTGGTTTTTATTGCAGAATAAAAGGTTTTTGCCAGCTCACATTCACTTAATCCTTCCCTCATTTAAGGCAGAAGTGGTTTCAGAATTTTCCTTTTGTAACTATCTCACTGGAAGGGCACTAGAGCCTCTGTCTGATATCTTGCTTGCAGCAAGCTTGATGTTACCAAGCTCAAATTGTTTGGGTTTGCTCTAGAGACATTGATGGAGATTGTCACTGTGGATTTAGGGAAAGTGGCAGTTCTTTCTTTAACTTGAGTCACTTGTACTTTTCCAGTCCACATCTTTAAAATTTTGGTATATGGCTGCCAAGATTCCATTATTACTAATGTCAGTGAAGTTTCTTCTCTTTTACTCCTAGTTCGTTTACTTCAGTGTTGATCTATGAACCAGTAAATAACAGTGGATACACCCCTGCATTCTAAGACAAACGTGATTAGTGATCTTGATGAAGCAATTTGGGTGATCAAAGTACTTTAGTGGTACTTTTCCAGTGAAGCCAAGAGTTTCTGGTTCATCCCAAGAGGATGAACCTGTTCTAAGACCAAAGGCCAACAGTGGTACCCCTGCCAGATTACAGATGTGTAGAGTGTCAAGAAATGGTACTTCCACTCCCACCCCCTGGCATTTGTTTGGTCTAAATTTTTTTCAGGTAGCTGACACTGCCCTTTCTACCATCAGTGGTTTTCTGCCTGTATAGATCTGCATAAATATATCTGAAGGCAAAGCTGAAGGCAAAGCTCACTGGTATATAGTGGAATGGAGTATAGGTGAACTAAACAGAACCCATCGGAAACTTCCCAGGACGTTTACAAAGAGACAGAGCCTTGATTCCTGCCTTTCTAGTGGTGAAACTTGGAAATCCAAAACACAGGATTTATCAGTGTCCTTACTGCCTATTGTGCAAAAGAATCTTGTTGGCAGCTGCTTCTCCCAAGCAAAGAGAAGGCAAGAGACTCATGTTCAAGTTCTTGAGGTCCAGACACTCAGTTATACCCTGATTTCTATCTCTTATGTTGTATTCAATTCCCTCTTGCCTAAAATGGTTTGAGTGGAATTTCTGGTACTTCTCAAACAAATAGTCCTGAGTAATAACAGCACTCAAATTGTAATCAGAAGATCTGAGTTGGAAACCTGCCTCTAACCCTGGGAATTTGTATGTAGGTGTTCCCATGAAATAGCAATAACAACATTAGCACATTACAGAAAAAATGAGAAAATGTCTTTCTTGGTGTCTAGTGTATAATTACTGAATAGAACAGCATTTAGAAATTAGGTACCTCCTCCCCTCGCCTCCACTCCAATCCACATTCCTGTCATAAGAGAGACAAAATGAGACCCCAGAGACAGCAGGCTAAGTGCTTGGTGTCTGCTCTTCATGTTTTAGTTTGGGATCAATATAGTCTCATCTGAATCAAGCCTTACACTGTAAAAGAAAAGTGCAAAAGCGGGTCTTTTGTAATAATTTCCTTTGCCTATAATCCAAACATTTCCCTCTTTCTGAATAGCTACATATTTTTGATAATATCTATGTTAATGTACAGTCCTGCAAGTGATTAACCTGTTCATCACAACTTACTGTTCTAAACTAGGAAGTAAATCCTGATGAAGTCTTAAAACAACCACAGAAATCAGACACTGTAACAGTCAATAGAAAAATAAAAGAACAATTGCTATTCAATTTCCACAATCTCTGTAAACATCTTGAGGACGCTAAAGCCTTCTATTGATCAGTTTAGTATGTCATTCTACTGCAGAGGAAAATGGTAATAAAATGAATGCTATTAAGTGTTCAGAGACCAGATCACAATATACTATATGTGACAGGTCCCTCTGCACTCAGAATGTTCCACATTTATAAGTAAAAATTCCCCTGTCCACTTCATAAAATCATTCTTTGCTACAAAATTATATCTGTGCAATTTTACATTTCAAACTCTTACCATGTTTTCATTTGTGCATTTTTCCTCCTGCTTCCACATTGGTGAGGGTGATTTATTTATATCCTTCAGTCTGAGTTCAGAGACAGCAGAGAATTAGATAAACATACCAGGGGCCTGACAAGGCCATGGAATACCTTGCTCAGTTCCTGTAAACTGCCTTATATTACAGAAAAATGCTTGTCCTTGGAAAGTAACTGTTTATTTCCTACCTTTGGATATCTCTGTCTCTATACCACTATATGGCTAAATTTGCACTAGTTGAAAAGTAGAAAATAAGTCTGTGAAAAAACAGGTGGACTTTGGTGTCTCAGAAAGCATATGTACTTGTCAGTTAACATGAAATACCACTTCTTTGCATTTGAGTACAAATACCTGGTATAGAAATTGTGCTTTCTTGCCCACTTCAGAAGAAAGAATATGGGTTCTGTGGTCAATAGTTTTGTCGAGGTCCAATGTTTGTTCACTAGTATTATTTATCTTATAAAAGATAATTTACTCCTTGAACACCATGTTTCCACCTTTTGTAAAACAGGCACAATTATAACATAAATCCAATAGTTGATTTAAGGTAACAAGGAGATAATTCATGTGAAATAAAATCAAAAGGCTTTTTGCAAATACCACAATTTTGGCATCAAACCAATCCAAGAAAACTTTCCAGCTGGGTCACTGATAATGTCATCTGGAAAAATAGTCCCAGCAATACAATTGCCAAAGTGCTTCTTTTTTGGGGAAGTTAAACCACATAATTAAGAATCCGTGTTTCTACACCGTTCAAAGTGTCACTTTCCTTTGACATTTGAATGACCTACAAACACTTCTGAATTGCTAATGGAGAGAGGCATTGAGGTGACTGCAATAAAAAACAACTGCTCACTTCTCTGCATTTTGAGACTGTGATGGAAGTATTACTCATAAAATTCATAGAATCAAATCTGTAGCCATTATCACCCTGAACACACCTGACCTCACCTGATCATAGAATCAAGAAGCAATGTCCCATCTATTAATCACATGGAACTTTTACTTGGCGTGGAATTAACTGGAAGGAGCCCTTGAGACTCTTAAGTTACCATTTTAGAATTACTTGCTTGTAGACTTGATAATCTGTAAAATGGGAAAACCAGAGAGATACTCCAAAGATCCAAGCATCAGGTATGCTGTTTACCTGTTGTGTGCTGTGAAATGGTTCCCCACATAGGGCCAGGTTCTCTTAACTGAGACCAAAAGCCTTTTCCTTCTGGCTTCTTCTATCTGCTCTCATGCTACCATTTCCATACCTCTTCATTCCAGGCTGGCCTTCTCTGAATTTACAGGCATGTCAAAGACTGTGCTGTGTGTGGAATAGGAGAAAGGTTTTTGTTTTTGTTTTTGTTTTTGTTTGTCACACAGGCCTATATTTCAGCATGTCTAACACTACCCTTTTCCAGGAGGAAGTGAATAAATGCTGATGAATCAGACTATAAGAACCATATATTCTATTTCAATGTGAAAAGAACAATTTCATGAGATAGCTGAGACAAAATAGGCCACCTTTCTGTTTTTCCTTTGCTGTGTGGCTGTCAGGAAGGTCATTTGGGCTACTCTAGCTTTCAGAGGAAAGTACTCTAACTTATATGCCACCAGGCAGTTGTCATTGAGTTTGTGATCCTTTCTTATGTCTTAATTTTAATTATCCTCATGCTGCAAGAGCCAGGGATTTGGACATTTAACCATTTCTTACCAAACTAAGCCAAACAATCATCTATAAAGTATGTAAGTCTATGAGAATGGCAGAATATGATGTGGAAAAACATAAATCTTGGGTTAATATTTAAAAACTTATCACAAATTTAAAAAGACATTAATTCACTGCAGACTCATTGGAAGTATTCTTTCCAGCGATGAAAAAATCGCAGAGTATACTACACATTGAAACATAATTTCACAAAATAAATAGATATGTTCCATTATGAACAGAAAGAATTCATGAACTTTGGAAATGGTTATAGAAAAAAAGACTATTGCTTAAACTGTGTGGCTATCATGCATTTAAACAGAAGTACTTTGGCTTAGAAAATAAATGAGCTTCAGGCTGGAATGGGAGGTTAAGAAATATTGCCTCTGGGGGTCACTGGGGTCCTGAGAAAATCAACTCCAAATCTAGAATATCTGGACATAATGTCTACTACTTCAGAATCTTCCACACCATACCTTTCGCTATTTCAAGTTCATTGTCTCTAGGAGAGAATTTGAATCTATTTATACCTGAAGCTGAAATATATAAAGATATATCTGGTGGGTCTTCTCAGCAATGAGAATAAATATATTAAAACTGCAACAAAGCTCTAAATCTAAAGACTTCAATATCTTTCTATTTGTTTAGCAAAAAATCTAGTCTTTTCCTCTACTATGCTGTCTTCATTTTTCCCTCTAGGGGGAATCTGTGATACTGGGAAAGATCCCCTATCTTTGTAGGGTTCCCATATACCATGGGCCAGTTTTGAGTTTATCAATACTGTATCAAATTGTATTACCCAGAATATCCAAGTGTGCTTAAAAATTCACAGTGCAATTGAACTTCTACTTCTATTATTATTACGTTTTAATAGCATATTGGTCTTTAAAGCACTCCCAGGTCACTGATGATGCAAGGTAAACTTTAAGTTACCTAAATTTCTAGAGTTTTTCACAGTCTTGTATATCTTACACTTGTGTAATTGATTTTTTGCATTTACATATTGAATTTATACTCACATTGGCTAAATTACATGTATTAGATTCAGCTTCACTATTTCAACCTGCTGAGAAATTTTGGATCTGATCATTCAGTATTATCTATTTTTCCCACTTTTGTATCATTCTTAAAAGCAACAAATATGCCATGTAGCTTTATAATGCCATTTATAAAAACTTTATCCCCAACTCCTGGTTGAATATGATGAATTAAACAAAATTATTTATCTCTGCTCCTTTCTTCAGACCTGTTAAAATGGCTGGTAAGGAGTAGAAAGGTAAGAAGGCTTAGGGTTAAGAGGATAAAAGCAGAGATATGTCAGCAAAGTTTTGGAAAATAAACAGAGGGGAGGATCTTAGCAGATTCAGAGTAGAGAAAGCAACTCCTTGCAGAGAAGACTGCCAACAAGAAACAGATAGATTGCCATGTAGAATATGAGAGCCTCTAGACCTGGAGACCAGGTACTCTGGGAAATTGTGGGCAGACTTAGGGCTGGGAAATAGGAGTAATGTGTAAACTCTGCAGAAGGATCTTTTCGACAGTCAGCTCCTCTTCCTCATCTTCTTTTGAGATTTAGTTCCCCACCAATTCGCCATGCAGTGTTAAAGAACACTTGTCATCCTTCTCCTTCATACAGATTTCATTTGTTCAGTAGCTTATTAAAGGAGACAACTCAGAAACTTTCAAATCAAATGAGTGTTCAAAATAACACTTATTTTGGGGGGGGGGGATTGAATTAGAGATGTCCTGGATTTGGGGACACGAGTAGAAATTAAGGGTGGAGGTAAGGTGTCATACTGAAAGTATAAGGGTACAGTTACAATTGTCAGAGTGATGGTGAAACCCACTTCCACTATTTTTTTTTGCTTAGATTCAGAATCCTGTAGTGATATTTCTATCTCCAGGCAGAAGATTAGGAGATAGCTCTCCAGAGCACTGATTACCAACAGAGAAAAGTCTAGAAAACCTCCAACCCAGAGGGTCCACTGCATTTTCTAAGGCTTCATTTAGACATGAACAGTCAAGAATCAATAAGTACATAAAGAAATCCACAACATGAAAGACAGATCAATAAAGGTTAAATAAAAAATAATACAAAAAAGTTTAAAGTAGCATTTAAGTATATCTATTCCTATCTATTATATAGCATCTCTATTATCACTAGAGAGATAAAAAGAGACATTGAATTCATGAAACTACAGAATATTGAAAAAGAAAAGAGATATATAGAGATAGAATGATAATTTAAAAATGAGCAGAGATTAAAAAGTAAGAAATACAATCCTAAAGAAAATAGGATAAAGACAAAATGTGTCCCAAACTAACAGGTGGAAGGATCAAATAAATAATTAATAAAAACAATAATTTTCCATTAATAAAAGCTTCGGGATTATTGGAAAAAACTCAAAAGTTGTCCAGCTCAATAAATGTAAAAGGAGCACTTCAAGGCATATTATCATGCTACTTCAGGATCCTGATTATGAGTTCTGAAAACTTCCAGAGTGGGAAATTTGGAAACTCTGTGGCACTGGACATCTCGATGTGCTGTATTTCCCATGACAATGGAAGTGAGAAGGTGATGTTATAACACCTTTGAATTTCCAGGTGAAAATGATTTCAAACCTAGAATTAGAATTTTTTAAGTGATGATGGAAAAATGAATATATTCTTTCTCCAAAAATTACCAGAGATATTTAGCCTTGCCAAAGGAAGGAAAAATCCAAGAAATGAGAACCTTGGGATTAGCTGATTCAGGCTGGGCTCAGCAGATTGACTGCTTCAAACTGTGGGTTGGGTTTTACTATGGAGCTCAGGCTTAAGAAAGCAGGTTGAAAAGAGAGAAAACCCAGGAAATGTCTTCTCTGACTTTAATATCAGAGTGCAAGAATAAAAACCCCACCATGCATGCAAGTTTGAAGCCATTACTCAAGTCACATGTCTTCAAAATACTGTTGATCCAGTGGTTCTCAGCAGGGTCAATTTTATCCCCTGCCACAAGGTATATTTTGCAAAGTTTGGAGACATTTTTTTGGTTGTTGAAACTTGGGGCAGGGTAGGGTACTGGAATGGGGCTAGTGGGTAGTCTATAGATGCTGCTAAATATAAGCTTTCCACAACAAAAAGTTGTCTAGCCCCAAACCCAATTTAGTGCTGACACTGAGGAACCCTGCACTAATGTAATTAAGTCCCATGGACAAACCCAATGTCAAATTGTGATGAAAGGCAGACCAAAAAACTAGGACAAGGGTATCGATGTTTAATACTGCTGCAAGGGAGTGAAAAATTTGATAGATAATTTGATCTAACATAAATGTACAATAAATTGCAATATCCTTTAAAGAATGTGGGCAAATCTTTCATGGAATGTGGCTTTAATTTCTAGTAAGGAAACTAGTGATTATTATTGCATATCGTTGGTTGATTCTAAGATGCATACCTTTCCCCCCACATTCTAACATCTCTGAAATAACTATCTTAACAATGTGATAGGAAAATTTGTGTTATATATTTACTTAAATGTTTTGTTTTCATGGAATGTGAAATAATGATATCTCTTACCATTGATGGTATATCAATTTAATAAAATATATTTAATGTTTATTATGCCCTTGTCCTATGATAGGCAGTAGATTCAAAGCTCTTGGAGATATAGATAATTATTTGAAGACATAAGTGTCAGAACTCCCTCCTTATCTCTAAATGAAAATATGAGCCTACCTTTCTCACACTGTTTCTCGGAGGTAGAGTAATGATGGAAATAATGATTTCTTCAAGTCTAAGGCTGTATTTGGTAGCAATGAGGGACAGCTTGGCACTGTGGAAAAACATGTTGAATTAGGCATCTGACGTTAGATGTAATGATGTATTAAAACATTTAAAGATGACATTTGACATAATATAAACACGGTCTAGGTAGTTATTGTCTACACTTAATCCCCAGTACTATAATAATTGCTTTGTTGACATTATTCCATTTAAATGGAATAATTTGTGAGAGGATTATAGTTTTTAGAAATGACACCAAAATAATAAGAGATTAAACGACACAAATTCACACAGCTGAAAGAGGAATGTGTGTGCATTGTGGGATTTGAAACACCTGTGATCTTAGTGGCTGTGAATTCTTGCTTCTGCATTTCTTTTTTGGTGCCACACTGTTCTTTGAGTTTCTTAGAGTACATAATCAATCGCAGGCAACTCTTTTACTAGTATATATAATGAGACTGTAAAACATTTGTATCAAAGCTTTCCTTCATTCGCCTGTTGAGAAGATCAGAGAGTTAGGAGGAGGCAGAGACTATAAAGAGAAAACAATTGATAAGGTTTATTCTACACATTATAACTTGTAAGAAATAAGAAAAATGGTGAAAATAACATACACTAAATTGTAATTTATGTTTTTGCTCCTCAGCAAAATGCCCAAAACTTTCATATGATCTATTAAAGCAAAACATGAGGCAGCATACAGAGTATATCCAAACTAAGAAAATGTTAGTGAGGCATAACATTACATTGATTGGCCATCAACATTAATTTAGCACTAAATAATTGTGCAATTGTGGGTTAGTTATTTTGTTCACTGGCCTATCAACATAAAGTGAAGTAGTTGACCCCTTTTTTTAGCTCAAATATTCAATGTTTTGGTAGATAGATAACTATAGAGAGCAACAATTTTAAGATACATTTTATTAGGCACTTTGATAAGTAATTGTGATATTTTTCTGTTGATTAATCATTTGCCACAAATTTAATCTATGTTTTCTTATATTAAAACAACATCATGAGTCAATTATTATGTGGACAACTTTGAGGTCATAGTATCTCTATCTTGGTTTTCTCACTTGCAAATGGGACCAGTGGTTTCAGGATGGCTAACTCAACCATTATATAAAATATCATAAAAAGTGGTGCAGATTACCTGCAAGGAAAACATATACGATAAGGTGTCTCTAAGATATACCTCACATGGTATTAGATACCTGATAACTAATATCTAAATTTAGTAATGTGATACTTTTGTTTTCTGACAGGGCTTGGGCTTAATGCGCATTTTCCTTAACATGAAAAGATACAGCAAGCAAACCAGTGCAACTCTTCTGGAGTTCAGAAATATATCCGGAAGAAAATGTTGAAGTCAGCATTTGTAAAGAAAGGTTAAAAGAAATCTTGTAAAATATTTAAAGAGGATAAAGTAGTACCACTTTAACTGGCTTCAAAATTTATTCCTCTAGAGCAAAACTCACATCAACCATCCCATTAAAATTTCCTCTGAGTACCTTATGTATTAGTTAATATGAAAATAGAGTATTTCCTTATAGTCTAAATTGTCATAAGTATAAATATGTATTATTGTAAATAGATAGACCATGGAAATTGGCTGCATTTATAAAAGGGAAATCACATAACAATAACCTCCAATTACCATGGCTATGTAGGAAGAAACTTCTATGTTACCATGGTAAAAAAGCAAAAATGTATTTAGTGATGGCAGATAAGAAAAGTCCTAGATGGGAGTCACAGGGGAGCTGCCTATCTGCCACTTTGACTAATACCCCAACCATATCTTATGCTTATGTCTTTGCAAGCAGAGCAAATCCATTTCTACCACATTTCTGCCTCTGAGTTAACAATTTAAGATTGAGGATGACTTGGATGATCTGACCTTCCAAATAGATCTGGGAGGGTGTAGGTGCATGCCAATGAGGATTGATAATTTATTTCAAATAAAGATCAGGGCCAAACTGCCTCCTCCCTGTTAAGATTATTCCCTCTGGCAGTGTGTTTTTATTTTGTGATTTTCTCCTCCATGACTGTCAGGTGCAACACATGGTCCTGACATTTTGGAATGTAGTGGCAGATAACATGTTGTGAATATTATAACATAACCATAAATTCTCAAGAACATGATTCTTGATGGTTAATATCTTTGTATTTAGAATGCTGTGATTTACTGACTTCAGGTCCCTGATGATTGAGTTATGTGCTTGGGAATACTTGCTCTTTAAGGCCTTTCTCCTAAATTTCAGAAGTAATATTAATGTTGTGGTACCCTAATTTTGGCCATATAATCATAATCAAGCCAGCAATGGTGGCATGAACCAGAAAAAAGAATCATTAAGAGATAAAGACTGGGTTTTATTTAAAAATTTACTTTAAATTTTTATTGATGTAATATTACATTTAACGTTATTTAGGTTTCAGGTGTACATTGCAATTCAACATTTATGAATAATACTTATGTTCACCCCTAAAAATCCAATCCCATCCTTCATCATACAATTGATCCCTTTCTCTCCATCTATCCATCTGGAAACCACTAATTTGGTTTTGTAGTTAAAAGTTTAATTTTTTTCCAGC
Organism: Scalopus aquaticus; assembly: GCA_004024925.1. Lineage (NCBI taxonomy): Eukaryota > Metazoa > Chordata > Mammalia > Eulipotyphla > Talpidae > Scalopus > Scalopus aquaticus. Next base: position 19,775 of record PVIJ01019679.1, read on the forward strand.
TCAAGTGTTTTGTAAAACTGGGATTTAGTCTTTGTATGACTCCAGTCTGTCATGTAACTTCTCTGGATTTCAAAGACTTGGTGGGTGCAGTGCTCTTCATTCTGGTTGTCCATCACAGTCACCAGGGATGTCTGAAAATATGTTAACTCTGCCAACTATCAGGTCAGTTGGTGTAAAGCTCTGTGGGGGAGGCCTGAAGTTTTCTACTTTTAAAGAATCCCACAGGGTGTTCTACTGAAAGTCAGGATTAATATCACTAGTCTCCTGATTCCTAAGAACCTTGTCAGACTATCCATGAAGGAGGGGGGCTTTGTTTTCTTTTACCTTATATTTCTTTTTTTAAAAGATGTATTTATTAATGCATACAAGAGCTGGAGTGTAGGCCAGATGTGTGGGGATGGTGAGAGAATTCACCAGAGACAGAGTGGGAAGCAGAACAGGCAGATCTACTGAAGTACACTGCTGAGGGGAGCAGCGGGCGAGACAGGAGAGGTCTGCTGCTCATGTGGGAAGCTCCCTGGCGGGGAATGAACTTGTGCTGCAGTGGCTGCGAATAGCTTCATAGTGCTGAGACTTAACCCCTTGCACCACCAGGGAGGCCCTTACCTTATATTTCTTTCTACCACCTCTTTTACTTTAACCTTCACTTATTTTCTTCATCCTTATACCAATTATTTACCAACTAAAATCTTAAAAATTTAGGATCATTTTCATGATGTGTGGCAATATCAACTTGTATGTGCTGGTAAAACTTTAAAATCAGGATTTCCTCACATGAAGGCATGGTGCTGAGATCCCTTCAGTTTTCAAAGCTAAATTCAATCCCGGAGGGAAAAACAGTTATCTGGGATAGAGATAGCTCTTATTTGACCATTTTCTGAATCTATCGGTGGAAAAGATCCTCTGGGGAAAAAGAGATATCTATTTGATAAGACAGTTATTTCCTATTGAATAATGAACACAATTCTTTCTTGTATTTTTAAAATAAATTATTTTGCTTATACTGTAATGAACTATGCTGTGAAGCCCACAGGCCCCGTATAGAAAGGATTTCTTAATTTCTTTTACTAATGAAATTCTGGGGCACATACCATTTTATATTCATATGGTGAGAGTCTGAGTTGACAGTCTGGATTAATGTAGCTTTCAGCATCCATCTCTGGAGATTAGCAAATTGTAGGGAAGCTGTGATTGGTTGATAAAACATTGCTCTCTGATGTGCTCAAATTGACACCTGGTAGATAGATATTTTTTCTGTGTCATTGCTTATAAAATTCTTATAGATAAAAATTCTAATAGAGAGCTCCCTTTGTTATTTACTTTTGTTTGAATTTACCACATTTACTGCAACCAGTCATCATCTACTTCATTTATCTCTCTACAGCCTAGAATAAATAATCCTAAATTAATCAACTATTACAAATTCCTTAATTCTATATATCACATTTCTCATTCTTCACAGTTGTTTTAACCAGAATTGGGAATTAGACTCATGAGCCTATGCTGTCAGTACTGGCTAGGATTTCAGTAGAGACAGACTTACATTGATCTTGTACTTTTAGGGAATTTCCAGGAAGGACATAATTATATTCACTAAATATCTGAATTATTTGGAAAGAATCTATCTGCTTATTCCCTTGAGAAGTTCACATTTTTATTGATGTTCTCTCCTTCCAGTAGTTTTTTGGGGAGTCAGAAAAACTCTACTGTGTCAGCTTTCTCCTGTTCATATAGCTACACAGGGAATTAGGTGATTATCACAGCCATTCATTTCTTCAACAAATATTTATGAGTACTATGTATCAGGCACTGTCATAAATTTTTAGGTATGAGAAATGAACAAAACAGAGATTTTGGTGAGATTGAGCTGACAGTGTCAAGTGATACGAAGTAGAATGTAAGAAAATGAAGGGGGTAAAGATGGTTAGAGAGAGGGAGAAAAGGCTGTTTCCTACATACAGTCGCCAGAGAATTCCTTCCCAGTACATGAAAATTTGAGCAGTACTTGAAAGAAACAAAGGGAGCAGCAGTCTGAGAGGAAATTTTCAAGACAGTAGTAACATGGAGTGTAAAGGCCCTCAGAGTTCTCAGTATGATTGGGGAACAGCAAGGAAGTTGGTGTGACTGGGACAGAATGATGAAGTACCAGGATTCAGAGGTGAAGATTAGAGTCAACAAGAGATTAGTCACTGGATTTCTGTAGTCCATACTAAGTACTTTGATGTTTATTCTGAAAGTCATTAGAGGTCATTAAGCTACATTATTCCCATTCTCAAATGACCAGTCTTGTTTCTGTGATGAGAATAAACTTTTAAAGAAGAATTTGAAGCACAGAAATCAATTCCAATATTTTTTGCTTGGTTCAGGTAAGAGACCTCGATGACTTGATTGAGAGCTGTGACAGAGTTTGTATCAACTGGCCAGATTCTGGACTTATTTTGAAGATAGAACTGAGAGAACTTGTTGATGGATTGGGTGTTGTATGGAAAAAGAGAAAGACGTCAAGGAGACTCAGTTTTGTTCTATAGAATATCGTCTTGAGTTCTGTTAAGAAACTTTTTCAGACATGGAAATGAAAAAGAACAGGATTCAAATTCTTCTAAAAGCCAAATGGCTCTGGAGATTTTCTTAAATGTTATGAGTCTCAGTTTCACCGAAGGTACATTAGTAATAATCACATCTAATATAACAGGATATTTCAAAATTTAAGTAAAAACCATAGCTGTATTAAATTCTTTATTTGTACCTTAAGTCTCAGAACAATAAATAGTATGAGAGAAGTGATGTTATTCTGACTGTATAGGTACGGAAACAAAAACTGCAAGAGATTATAAATTTCTTAATTTGAAATCAGATTTTGAAATCAGATCAGATGGACACTAGAAAATAAGTCTCTAAACACTATATTAGCAACCACAAACAATAGTGATCTTAAACATGCAATAGGTGCACATTGTACCACACACAATGCCTTTTATTTAATTCTTCAATGTAACTTTTTTGAATTCTAACAACTCTCCACCAGGTCCATGGATTATCTTTCTTTTGCAAATGAGAAAGTGAGGCCCCCAAACATTAAGCAGGTTGTTCATAACAAATA
>PVIJ01019680.1:0-22880 GCA_004024925.1 Scalopus aquaticus
CTGAAGAAGAAATTAAGAAATCCATCCCCTTCAAAATTGAAACCAAAAAATTCAAATATCTAGGAATAAATCTAACAAAAGACATAAAGGACTTATACAAAGAAAACTACAAAACTCTGTTGAAAGAAATAGAAGAAGACACAAGAAGATGGAAAGGCATCCCCTGCTCATGGATTGGAAGGATTAACATTATCAAAATTCCTCGTCTTAAAGGCATAAGTCGCCTCAAGTCCCAGCCTTAGTTTTAATCATTAAATGTTACCCAATAAATAATATTTTACAATTTCTAAACGGATTACTAATGTCAAGTGTTAAATGAATTCACTAAGTAAAAAACTCAGAAATAGTGCTTCAGTATATAAATATTTCCTTTGTCATATTTACATGCAAACTGTTTTTCAAGTTTTGTTGTTGTATTTTGCTAGGTCAGATATATACCCACTTTGTTGTTCGCCCTTCCTTATTAATTTGTTTAATAAGTTTCTTGTATGTAATATGATAAAAACAAAACTCAATCTACTTAAAACTTGATTTATTCTGATCCTCAGAAGCAGAGTATTTGTTTATGCTATGCTCATCTAAAAGATATAATTAAGTCTCTGTTAAAATGGCATCTGAAACCATAGCTCAAATACAATTCAGTAATTTGAATAAAGAGTAAAGTAATAAGTACTTCTAACTGTAATAAGTGATATTCCAAGGTCTTCAAAGACATAGTAATTATACTCAATTTATACTGAATTTTATTAAAGTTGTGCTGAATTTTACTGAACATGAATTATTCCAGCAGAGATCTTAAAACTTTTCTTTGGCAGCTGTGTTAAAAATAACTTATAAAATTATTTTGTACTTGTAATTTGTGGTTGGAACACCTCTATGATAACAATACTTTGGGCTTCTAGAAGATGGAGAGCAACCAGAGTAAATTCACATAAAAAGTGTGTGGAGTGAATCCGTAATAATATTTTTGAACTAGAGACTGTAAATAACAATCTCCTCATGAATCCCTCAAATTTATAAATCTAAAACTTCTGGGCCAGACCACTCCATTGTTGTGTTTTGTGAGTTTCATGGCATCAACAAGTAATTATACTAGAAAAAGTGCCCGTTTTCCCAAAAACATGGACTTTGTATTATATATGGTGATGCTATATTTATATATAATATTAAAATAATATAAAATTACCAGATAATTCATATAAAGATATTTGATCAAAAATAGGTGATGTTATGCTGATTTACACAATTTTAATCTATATGGTAAGATGCTTGGCACATTGCAAACATTTATTATACATAAGCTAAATATAAATTGACATAGTAGAAGTTATTTTTGACTCTCCCTTTCTGTGTCCTCTCTCCTGTGTGTGTAGATATCTACCTAGCTACTATTAATAAATGGTTTTAATTGAAATAGGCATGAAAAATGAAAAGAAGTTGACAGACTAGCAAAGGAGAGATTGTAAAAGAAATCTTGAATACTGAAAACTTGAATTGTGTAAAAGTACTAAATTTCCTATTTCAAAAAGACTTACTGGAAAGTAATATTCTCATATTAAATTTCTAAGAATAGTTAATATTTCAAATATAAAAGGTTCACTTGAGCCTCAATATGAACATAAAATCAGACTTTAATTTACTACTGCCAATTAAATGGAAAGACTCAAAATGGAAATGAGTTAGATTTCTCAATGACCCATATGTCAAAGCCAACCCCCAAAGCGTATCTTAATGGAGAAAGTCATTCTAACTTATTAACACTTTTTCCTGTGTTTCACATAAAAAGGAAGGGATCAGTAAGCCAGTTAGCCATTAGTCAGTTGTATGACTCAGTCAAACAGTCCAGGTCAAATCTAGTTTAATTTCACACTTACTATTTGAATGACAGTGCTTTATAGGACTTTGTTGAGGATGCAAAGAGAATCAGTCTCAGTTCTTGAACTACTCAAAACTTCAGAGACAATAGAGGATGATGAAAATATTTGTGAGAAAGTGTTTGTAACCATATATCTTATGAGGTATTAATATTTAAATATATTTAATATTCCTACAGCAAAACAACAAGCAATAACCTGATCTAAAATAGGCAAAGGAATTGAATAAACATTTCTCTAGAAAAGATAAACAAATGGCCAGCGTACACTAAATGACCAATGAGTACTAATCATTCAGGAAATATAAAACAAAACTTCAAGTTACCACCTCTCACCTATTAAAATGTCTACTCTAAATAGAAAATGGAAAACAACAATATTTTTGAAGATAAAGAAAAATTCTAACATTTCTTTACTGTTGGTAGGAATATAAAATGGTACAGCCTCTGTGAAAAAAAAGTGTGAATTCCTCAAAAGATTAAAAATAGAAATATCATATCCACTTCTGAGTCTCAGTTAATTGTACATTTATGTTATTCTTTAATGGGCATTAGTTTCACAAAATGAAGAATTAGATATGGGAATGGATTGTAATGGTTGATAACATTACAAATGTACTTAGCAAAGCACTGCCCTGCCTACTTTAGGAAGGCTAAGGTGGTAACATTTATTTTCTCTACCTTTACCATAATAATTAAAAAAAAAAAAAGAATGACAATCTCATATGACTCAAATTCAAGTTCAACCCAAGAGTAAGTGTCCAATAAATTTAGCAATTATAATTTAGCAAAAATATCACCAATAATTGACCAATAATTAGAATATAAATCAGCATTTTATACACAATTACTTATAAATCTGAGGGACGACTATAGTAAATATTAAGTACTTACAGTCATGAGAGTTGTGTGGATCAAAAAGCAAACATGCACCCAGCAAGAGAAGTACTTCTAAGCTAAAGTTTGCACCTGGGATCAACTGAGGTATATTTAGAAAGCAGATTCTTGTCCAGCAGGAGTCGGTGGGTCTAGTGACAGGAGGACACCAGGGAGCAGGTTTGCTATGGAGCTGGGCAGATGGGTCAAAGAAGGAGTCCTGGATCCCTGGGTGGTGTTTTAGGCTTTTAATGGTCTCTTGTAGAGAGGCAACCAGGTATTGGGCAGGCAGTGGGATCAGAGGGCCCAGGGACTGGGAGGCTGGCAGGCCTCCCATCCCCCGGCGAATCTTCACTCTTTCTGGGCTCTCTGGTGGCGTCTTGTGGTCTTGTGGTCTCTCTACTGTACCCAGAACGGACCTCTGCCACTGCTCTCTTTTCTCTCCTGCTGTTGCTGCTTCTTCTTCCACTTCTGTTGCTGCTTATAAGCCCAGTCTCTGGCCCAGGTGTGCCCACTCACAAATGCCCACACCCCACTCCAGGTGCCCACCATCAGGCATGTATGTAGGCCTGCAGGGGTCTATCATTGAGGGCAGGATGGAAAAACCTGATCATTGTTCCACTTTCCCTACAGTGGGGTTTGGGATTCAGCAATTCCACCATTTCCCATGGGCTGCCCAAGCTCACTGCTCACAGAGTCCCACACTGAGCACCAAGAACCAGAGGGGAATTAAAGAGGGAAACAAAAATTGAGAACATCCTAAAAAATAGTCATATACCTTCTCTTAGCCAAAAGGGAGATTAGAAAAGAAATAGAGTCAAGATAGGAAAGGAAAATCTTGTGGATGTGAGAGAATTATCGTTTTTATGGTTGTGGACAGGAGGAAAAAGCTAACCTGTCTTATTTGGGGAGGGTGGATGCTGATTCAACTACAGACTTCAAAAAGATTCTGGAGTCAGAGGTAGTTGCAGATTTGTGGAATCCAAAGTTTACTTATTTATATTTTAAATAAGGAGTAGGTCCTCTAATGAAAAAAAAGCATATATGAAAATAAAATATCAACTTAGGGTGAGAAAAAATACAAATATTTCAGGTAGTGAAATCATGAATATCACAATATCATCAAGAGAAATAATGTAACTCAAGGAAATTGAACAACAATCTTCCTCAACAACTTTATATTCTTTAGTCATAGTCATTATGACATCACAGAGCTCATGAAGAAGTATAATGGAGAAGGAATTTAAGTGAATTGACTGCTATAAAAAGGACAGAAGGAAAAGAGAACTGAATTTCTAAGTAAAATGAGAAGAAAAAGAAAATGAGATGAGGTAAATCCCAGCATGATGTTGAATTACCATTTTTTAATATTTTTTTCGACTGACTTGTTTAATGATTGAATGAAGTAATGGAATGGGAAACACTTGCAAATAATTGGCAAAGACAGTTCCTCCAACTTTCAGAAAACTACAAGCATGCAGATATATATATATACCTTTGCTTATGCTCTCATTTTTGCCCTCTAAGACAAACTCTACCCTGAGTATGTTTTAATGTGATGTCATTGCATGAAACAGTTGTCAACTTGAAGTGACAGTGGTTTGTGGTGATTCACTATGAATCATGTCACAAATAATCTGTTGCAATAATTATTTAAATAGCAAAGTTTGTGAATTCATTCATTTCAAAGTGAGACATTATTCCCACTGCAACACTTTGCTCCCTTACACTTAAATACATGTGTTTTAAGTGAGCAAGAAAAAGACAGATTCAGAAATCCTGTGCCAAGCTTTTTGAGTATAAATCTGGGTGGATCATCTGAGTCAGTTGATGACATGAATATAATCCTCAAATGAGCCATCATTCTAAGGCAGAATAGCCTGATTATTTTAAAGTAGCTTCAGGGATTTAGGAGTTGGGAAAACAAGTTAAATAATTTTTAGGAGATATTTTAAAAATAAATTATTATATAAGTAATATCTATTTTTAAAGACCTGTCACATATTTCAGCCCTTTACATCTATTACTTTCTCAAACTTTGAAAGATGACCTTCTTAATCTCTGGTTAAATCTGAGATTACTAGGAGATAAAACCATGAGTTAGTAGCATCTTTTTTTTTTTAAGTTCCATGTCAGTTATAGTAACATTCCCTTAGGGAGTGAGTGTTGATGCTGTCACCTTTTTTGGCATTCCTGTCTTGCTGCTGATTAATAGAACAGAATGGTTACATCGTCTGCATAACAACTAGCAAACAAGAAGAGTGCCTAGACTAGAATATCATTTCAGGTCCTGTGTCAGTTTTGGCTTTCCTTATGGCTCCTTTTCCCAAAAATTCATTTCTAATATTGTTAATGCAGGGTGTTTTGGAGAATTCCTGGGTAGGTGGTGAGGTTTATTCCATGTCAGGTCCTAAGATAAATTGTGAATATCCATGGAGCGTATTTGGCATCTTGACTTCAAGGAGTCTGCCATCTAATGGGAAAGATAGATGAAGACCAGCTAATTTTAATTCAGTATGGCAAGAGCAATGTTTGATCACTTAGAGTATGATATGAGCATAACAGAGCACAATAAAAAGGCACCAGTCATACATCATACATGTACAACTCAGTCATAACTTCTCAAAAGAGGTAATAGTAACTACATAAGGTAAATGTGGTCAGTGTATGGGGAACAAAGAAAAAGTGGCATTAAGTGTAGATGGAGAGATAGGTAGGGATGAGAACGTTCCAGGTATACAAACCATGTTAAAGTCTTTGGAATTTATTAAAATAGAGTTGGGATATGTGAGTTTATGTAGAAGGGAAAGTGATTCATCAATTTCAGAATTTAATCTAGTTAAAATTGTACTGCATTGATCCAGAGAAGAAAATCTAGAGGCTTATTATGAGGCAGTGACCATGAGGTTGCCAAGGAATGTATAGATTACCTAAAAATTTTGGGAATGGAGCCAAACAATATGAGGTACTAGAATGGATGTGAAAGTGAGACAATATTGAAAGTCGAAAGAGAGTTATATCTTAAGTAACAAAGAGGACAAATGATACCACTTACTGATATATAGGATGGTAGATGACAAGACTCCATTTTTTTACATAATAAAGGTTGAGATAGCTATAAGTCAATCAAATGAAAATTCTTATTATCTGGCCCATTCTAAAACGTCTACTGCATATTATGGTAATGCCTAGACTTTCCTGATTGATTTACATCTAAGATATTCCTGGAAGCTAGAATATTCAGCTTACTCTTAGTCGTTAAAAAAAAATCTTGAGGCGATTAGTAATTTATTTAACATGTATTTATGTTATAAAGATGTCAAACATCTCTTGGTGAAGGAAATGTGACAAGATTTGGAAGAACATTTCAGGATCCAAATACTTAAATAGTCCAAGGTATACAGAGAGCATGGGAGAGTAGGAAAATCCAAAGAAAGGAAGAAACACACTTGGGCCTGAGTCCTAAATCTGCTATTACTAGCTGTTTGACATGACAGAAGTCTCTCATGCTTTACGAATTATGTTTCTTATCAATATAATTTAAATGCAGTGTCTATTCTTTAAAAGGGTATTTTTGAGTATTAAGGAGATCAAGAATATATGTGAAGGCTTTTTGGAATCAGTATCAATTATATAAAAATAACTTCTCTTTGATTATCAACTACTCAATTTTTAAAAAGATTTATTTATTTATGCATACAAGAACTGGGGTGTAGCCCAGAGGGGGGGTGGTGGTGGTGGTGAGAGGATTCACCAGAGACAGAGTAGGCAGCGGAACAGGTGGATTGACTAAAATACACTGCTGAGGGGAGCAGTGGGTGAGACAGGAGAGGTCTGCTGCGCCATGTGGGTCAACTCCTTGCCCGGGGATTGAACTCATGCTGCAGCGGCTGCTGATAGCTCATAGTGCTGAGACTTAACACCTTGTGCCACCAGGGTGGCCCTAACTACTCAATTTTTAAGTGAGTGTAGAATGAATGAGAAGTCAAGCCTCAAGTTTCAGAAAATAATCCACTGTATGTTACTTGATAACAGTGTAAAAATAAGCTAGGAATTAAAACAAAAGAAAAACAAATATTTTGAAATGAGGAAAATTTTTTCTCAATAAATTATTATTGGGCCTCCCTGGTGGCGCAGCGGTTGAGCACTGCGCTGTGGAGCTGTCAGCAGCGCACAATGCAGGTTCGACACCCGGCCGGGGAGAATCCCACATGGTGCGGCAGACCTCTCCTGCCTCGCCCACTGCTCCCCTCAGCAGTGTATTTCTGATCTGCCTGTTCTGCTCCCCACTCTGTCTCTGGTGAACCCTCTCGCCACCCCACGCCTCTGGCCTGTACCCCAGCTTGTATGTATAAATAAATAAATCTTTAAAAAAAATAAACTATTATTTAAAAATATTGCAAAATTGCAAGTGTGGAACATGCATAGTAGCTGTCATCAAATGAGTTAAATCTAAAAAGGAGCAGGGGAGTAATTTTACAATGAAAATATAAAACACTGACAAGACAACTTCACCCAGGTCAACACTACTTAACCAAGGTCAATATTAGATCATAAATCATGCACATAACATGTGCCCCGATGCTTCTGTGCTGTTCTTCCTCATAATGCTAGCTTCACTTTAATTACGAAAAAAAAAAAATTCAATAGTGTGCTTATCACTACACCTCAAAAATGTTAGGGTTGGGGCCTCCCTGGTGGCACAGCCGTTAGGTGCTGCACTGTGGAGCTATCAGCAGCGGCGATGCGAGTTCAACGCCTGGCCCTGGGAGATTCCCACATGGTGCAGGAGACCTCTCCTGCCTTGCCTGCTGCTCCCCTCAGCAGTGTAGTACCCTTGACCTGCCTGTTCTGCTCCCCACTCTGTCTCTGGTGAACCCTCTTGCTGCCCCATGTCTCTGGTCTGTACCCCAGTTTGTATGCATAAATAAATAAATCTTAAAATAAAAGTTAGGGTTATCCAAAACAAGGAAAGGCTGAGAAATTCTCCCAGCCAAGAGAAAGCTATAGACATACTGACTGGATATCTGGTATCCTGGATGAGTTCTTAAAACAGAAAAAAGAATATAGGTAAAAGCTAAAGAGTTTTTAGAATTGCTTATACCAAACATGCTATAATGCAATAAAATGATAATAACAGGAGACTGTGATTTTTTTTTCTGTATAGTTTGTGATAACATGAGAACTCTCTATACTATCTACTAATTTCTAGTTGAAATGTAAAAAATTCTAAAATACAAAGCAATTTATTTTAAAGATTCATTTATTTATGCATACAAGCAGCACCCAACCACTGCGTCACCAGGGAGGCCTGCAAAGTAATTTTTATAAACTACATTATAATTGAAATAAGAGATCCTAACTGAAAAAAAGAGCTAAGAAACAGCAAAATTAATGAGATGAAGATAATCAGCCTTAAATATTTGAATAATTAATAGAAGTATACATCTGAAGACAATAGAAAATAAAATAAATCTAAAAGAGTAAAAGAAAATAAGGTATCATAAATAAATAAAATAAGAAAGAGCCATTAACAAGATAGGTAAACAATCTTAGTTACTCCTTTGAGAGTCTATTAAAAATAAAGATCTTGAAAATTAATAATATCAAGAATAAAGCTAGGTATAAGTTTTAGACTAATATAAAAACAAATTTTCAAAAGTGTTATTTCAAAGAAACTTACATATGAATAATTTCCTTGAAAAATAATTTACTAGACAATCCACAGCACCAGATGAGCATTCCCTCCCTGGCCCCAGAGAAGGAGGAAGTGGCTTCAAATTCTCTGCCCTTTACTCAGCCCACCCACCACCACTGCCAGCACTGAAGAGGACCCCAAAAGCTGCTCTTCTGGAACAGTGAATTCCTGGATTCTAGTCAAGGAATGGCTAGAGCAGTCTCAAGCCTCACAAAGACCCAGGAGAACCTTCCTTTCCCCCGCCTAGATGTGTGAGGTCCCAGATTCATGCCAAGGAAATGCTAGATGAGTCCGGAGTCTCACAACCTACAAGAAGATCCCTCCAACCACCTTACCTGGTCAGGAGACCCTTACAGTCATTTGCATGGAAGGTGGAGTCCTGGAGGAGAGAAGTGATGTAGCAGACCCAGACCACATGATTGACCACAAGACACTGCCAGTCATCTGCCAAGGCCAGTGAGAACCCTGGCCAGTGCAAGGGGAGGAGCCATCTTCAGCAGATGCCCCACCTATACCAAATAATAGAGAAAAGGAGAAACCCAAAAAATGACCACACAACTCCTAATGGAAATCAACCATGTTAAAAAAAAAAAAAAAAAAGAAGAAGAAATCAACAGAACCCTACTTCAAAAATAGAAAATACGTTCCAGAGTTTAACATCATCATAATAAAGAAATTCAAAGTAGTGGGAAAATATTGAGAAAATGCTAAAAAACAAATGAATGTCCTTAGAAATAAATTCAATTAAATAAAATACATAAAATAACTGGAGATTTTGGACATAAAAAGAAAAATGTAGGAAAACATAAAAACTCAGGAGAAAGTTTGGAAGTAGAATAGATGGACAAATGAGTCAGTGTAGTTAAAGATGCAAATGCTGGGGCCTCCCTGGTGCCACAGCAGTTAAGCGCTGTGCTGTGGAGCTGTCGGCAGAGGTGACACAAGTTCGACACCTGGTCCAGTAGATTCCCACATGGCGCAGCAGACCTCTCTTGTCTCGCCCACTCTTCCCCTCAGCAGTGTATTTCCATTGATCTGCCTGTTCTACTCCCCACTCTTGCCTCTGGTGAGACTTCTTGCAGCCCCACGCCTCTGGCCTGTACCCCAGCTTGTATGCATAAATAAATAAATCTTTTTAAAAAGATGCAAATTCTCAGAGACCTTGGGTAGAAAAGAAAAGAGAGAAATAAAGAAAAAAAAAGTGAAGAAACACTCTCAGAATTATCTGATTCATTAGGTAAGGCGACATAAAAATAATGGGAATACCAGAGGGGAAGAGAAAGAGAAAGGAACAGGCAATGTGTTTTAAAAATAAGTATCCTCTTAAACCAGAGAATAAATATACAAATCCAGGAAGTAAAAAGAATCCTAGGGTACCTAAACAAAATAAGGCCTACAACAACAAATATTGCAGTGAAATCTCCAAGCATTCAAAACAAAGAAACAACATTGAAGTTGCTAAGGTAGAAGAAGCAGATAATATATACAGATACCCTTATAAGGCTAACAGTGAACTTCTCTGAAGAAACACTATGGACAAGGAGAGCTAGAATGACTTGTTTCAAATAATTAAAGGTGAAAACTGCCAGCCAAATAAGGAAGTATTCTTGGCTAAATAAGGAAACAGATTGAAAAACAAATTCAGGACAAAATGGCAGCAAGTCTTTCATATATCAATAATCACTCTAATATAAATGGACTGAAATCATCAATTAAAAGATACAGAGGGCCTCCCTGGTGGTCCGGTGGTTAAGCGCTGCGCTATGGAGTTGGCAGCGGCAACGCGGGTTCGATGCCCGGCCTGGGAGATTCCCACATAGCATGGCAGACATCTCCTGCTTCGCCCGCTGCTCCTCTCAGCAGTGTATTTCCATTGATCTGCCTGTTATGCACCCCACTCCGTCACTGGTGAGCCCTCTCACTGCCCCACACCTCTGGCCTGTACCCCAGCTTATATGCATAAATAAATAAATCTTTAAAAAATATAAATAAAAGAGGGCCTCCCTGGTGGCACAGTGGTTGAGCGCTGCACTGTGCAGCTGTCGGCAGGGCGCAATGCGGGTTCGATGCCCAGCCCGGGAGAGTCCCAGATGGTGCAGTGGACCCCCTCAGCAGTGTATTTCTTATCTGCCTGTTCTGCTCCCCACTCTGTCTCTGGTGAACCCTCTCACCGCCCCACGCCTCTGGCCTGTACCCCAGCTTGTATAAATAAATCTTAAAAAAAAATTAAAAAAATATATGTAAATAAAAGATACATAGTACCGAATGCATTAGGAAACAGAATCCAACCAATGCTGTCTCTAAGAGACACACCTAAACTCCAAAGACAAGCATAGACTCAAAGCAAAGGGCTGGAAAACCACCCTATAGTTGAATGGGACCCAAAAGATGTCAGGGACAGTCATACTAATGTAAGACAAAGTTGATTTCCAGTTAAAAAAGTTAACAAGTATAAGGGAGGGATGCTATATTATGATTTATAAAGAAATACATCAGGAAGGTATCACTTATCAATACACACTCAACAAATGAAGGAGCACCAAAGTACATTAGGCAACTGCTGTCAACTCTAAAAACAGACATTGGGAAAAGCACATTTGTGGCAGGAATCAACATTCTACTTTCACCAATAGACAAAACAACTAGGCAGAATATATTCAAAGTCACACTGGTTTTAAGCAAAGTATTAGACTACATGAACCTCATAGATATACACAGGGCACTACAACCCTCTCCCACAATAGAATATATATTTTTCTCAAGAGATATGGGAAATTTTCCAGAATAGTCCACATTCTAGGTCATAAAACAAATATGAACAATTTCATGAAGAATCAAAATCATATCATAAAGGCATCGAACTAGAAATCAACTATCAAAAGAAAGCAGGGGGACAAAAAGGGAGAAAATCACATGGACTATTATGGTGGACACCGGTGATTTTGTGGCGGGTGCACTATGGTGGCAATACTAGACGGACGTATACTAATATCACCACAGTTAAAAATTAATTAATTAAAAACTTACTAAATCTAATAAAAGAAGAATCAAAAATGTGAACAAATTAGACAAAAAGTTAAATTATATAATAGACAATACTTCAAAAATAAAATCTAACACTAGAATATCTAAGGAAGAACTGATATGAATTTTGAACATTTTAAAATATCCCTATCAAAAATATTAACTGTGGCATGAACAGTTCCTAGGAATTCCTATTCTCCTCAAGATTCCATGTTCCCTTATTGCAAGAATCTGTGAGCATGGTGAGATGTCACATTCTGTTACTACATATGGTATATGGCAATGTTTATCTAGGAAAGGGAAATTTAGCAAAGTAAGTCTAAACTAATCACATGTGCCCTTCAAAGCAGATCTGTTTTTTAGGCTGATGACAAACGAGGAAGGCAGAAATAGAAAATGCAAATGAAAGTTAGAAAAATGAGACCTGAGAACTGGACACACTGCTGTTGGTTTAAAGAAGAAGGGATCAGGAGATATCAATTGTAGGTAGGTGACCTTAAGGTGCTAAAAATGACCCCTGGCTGATAATTGATAATAATGACCCCTGGGAAGATATGGGGCCTCAACAATACAACATCCAATGAAGCAAAAAAACAAACAAAAACACTTAAAAGTAATCTCTCCCTGCTCCAGAACTTCCAGAAAGAAACACAGCAGAACCCAAACCTTGATTTTGACTTTACAAGATCCTAAACAGATTCCTGCTTAGCACAACTATGTTGTGCTAACACTTTTGACCCATAAAAATTGCAGAAACAAAGCTGTTATGTTAAGTTCCCCCCAATGTGTGGTAATGTTATTATACAAAAGCAGAAAAATTATATATTGTCTAATTTTATCTACTTAGTCCAGAACAACTTTGATCCCACAACTTAATAAAGATATTATAAAAAAGGAAAAAGGACAATTTTTATGGCCATAAAACAAAAACTCAAAGTAAGAAACTACCAAATTAATTTCAGCATATGTTAAAAATGATCATACATCATGACCAATTTGTGTTTATTGAAGGAACATGTGTGTGATCTTTAAGAATAAGTCAATGCAGGGCCTCTCTGGTGGCACAAAGAGTTAAGTTTCAGCACTATGAAGCTATCTGCAGCCACTGTTCAATCACTCTCCAGTGAGTTCACCCACATGGCACAGCAGACTCTCATGTCTCACCCGCTGCTCCCCTCAGCAGTGTATTTCAGTCAGTCCACTTGTTCTGCTCCCCATTCTGTCTCTGGTGAATCCTCTCACTCACGCCCACACCTCTGGCCCAGCTCTTGTATGCATAAATACATATTTTTTTTTGTAAAAAATTGAGTTAATGTAATTCAACATATTTAACATAATTCAGAAAAAATCAGGTGAAAATCCTGATAAATATATATTATCATAACTTCTTGTAATATATTATTGAAGGTCATAACTAGTGCAATGAGTCAAAAATTAAATAATGATGTAAGAACTGGAACCAAGGAATGAAAATTTGCTTCATTCATAAATGACATAATTGTGTACATAATTATGTGTGTACATAATTATAATTGTTAAAATATAAAAAAATGAAGTTACCCAGGTTGCTGAACAGAAAAATTCACATGCAAAGCTCAATTGTTTTTTCCTATCCCAACAATAAAATAATAGAAAATGAAATTGAAATTAAGATACTATTTCTAATAATGACTGACACTGATAAATACCATGAAATAGATCTAAAGGAGGTTTGAAAGAACTCAATACATAGTATAAAATCTTACTCACATAGCTCTAAATTTTTAATGAAAAATTATACTCTGTTAATATACTGGAAGACTAAAAATTAGTAATATCAAAACTAAAATTCAGCTATATATTATAAATTATCCCAATCAAAATTTCAGCTGATGGGTGTTATGCATGTGTATGTCTAAATTGGAAAGCTAATCAAAATACACAAAATGTTTTTGTAAATCAAGTAAGAAAAAATGACTTTCACTTCTATAAATAAGAATTATTACAAGGATGTTTTAATTAACAGAGAATTCTATTATCAAAATTTTAAACAAATAAAGGAACAATATAGTGACCTAAAAATTAACTGCACATTTATTGGCACTTGTTTGATTATGAACTTGTTTTTGTATCACAACAGATAAGTGGTATTCTTTTTGATAAACAGTGCTTATACTTTTGTGTATCCCTACTGGAAAATCTATCAAATGTGGAGCCACTCTAAATAGAATTGTTCTATCTTGATCTTTATTTTGCCCAGTCTTCAAAATAAACTCGAAATAAATTGGAGATACTAATGAGAAAAGGATAAAAGTAAATTGTCTACAAGATAACAAATATCTTCATGACTTAGAAAAAAAATGATTTCTATAAGCAGAAAACTACTCATCATTAACCAAAATATTGCTATAATGTGCAATAATAAAGTTAAGAGCAGGCACCCTGACACGCCATTTCCTGTCTCCTGGGGAGTGTCAGAGAACACGAGGGAGGTGTGGGTTTCATCATGCCAGGGAGTAAGGAAGCTCCCCCCATCTGCCCACCTCCCTCTCCTGTGTTGATGGACGGGCAGGGAGCATGGAGTCTGCTCTCACGTGGCAGTTGGCCCCTTGTCCTCAGTGGTGTAACAGAAGGCCTAGGAGAGAATTAGAAGTTTCACCAGTGTCTGCTTCTCCCTTTGCCTCATTAGGGTTGTGTGGGGAGGGTTAAAGAGGTCCACCTGCCTATCATCAGGAGAGAGGGATGTGAAACTTCCAATCCTGCCCAACACATAACTGAGTCTTGGTGGAGAACACGCCATTTAAAATGTCACCGCCATCTAGCTTAGAAGCAAGACAGCACCTGGTCTTCCTCTCCAGGTCAGTATCAGATGAAACGTGCTAAAGTGGAACGATTAAATGACTCCAATGGGTTTTCATACACTAACCAAAATGTCCGTATTCAATGGAAAATCATCCATCATAACTAAGGTCGAGCGATAGAAGAGGCAATGAAGCAGAGGAGAATGTAAGGTAAAGAGGTCTTTATTAGCAACTCCTGGGCGGGGTTCACAGATCCCAGGCGGGGGTCTGTGGAGTTGCACCCTGCAAGTAGGGGGGCGGGTTTTTATATGAGGTGAAAGCCTTCCAAGGGTGGGGGCAACTCCATTTGGAACTGGTGGCCTCGCAGGTGCATTCGGGCTGCGGCAGCCCATCTGGGTAGTGGGGGCATGAGTTTCTTTCCAAGCTCCCACATCTTAGCTGAGATTCTTCATTCACAGCGCCCTTATTGTTGGGGAGGGGCGGGTTGAGCCTAACAATAACAAGAACCACGGAGACAGGAACTTGAATGAGAAAAGAGAACATACCCCACACAGATATGACCGGAATGCTACACTTATCTAACAAGGATTTTAAAGCAGTTATCAAAAAGAATAAAACTTCAGTGAGAAAACTGCAGACATCTTTAGTGCAAATAAGAAATACAATCTCAGCAAAGGAAGAGGAGACATAAAAAATACACTAGTGGGAATTTGGAAGAGAATAAAGCAATACCTAAAATAAAACGCTTAATGGATGGGCTAAACAGAAAAATAGTAGACCCAGAGGAATTATTCAATGAACCTGAAGAAGGGAAAAAGGAATAATCCAATTAGAATAACAGAAAGAAAAATGATTGAAAAGGAAAAAAAAATAGTGAGAACAAAACTTCAGGGACATACATTACTGCAACAAATGCTGTAATATACATTCCATTGAAACTGTTGAAGGACAAGAGAAAGTGGGTATGGTTGGAAGAGTACTCAAAGAAATAATGGTTAAAAATTTCCCAAATTTGCCAAAGGATATACATCTACAGATTCAACAAACTGTGAACTCCAGTCAGCAGAAACCCTAAGAAATCCACACTAAGACACTTCATAGTCAAGCATTTGAAAAAGGAAATGACATAAGCTTTAAAAGCTTTCAGATAGAAATGATTGGTTTACAATGGATTTATTTAATTTTTAAATCAGGAAACATGAAGACCAGAAGAAACTGGCATAGCATTTTTCAAATGATGGATAGAAAAAAAGAGAGAATCTATATACTCTTAGATGAAAGGCAACTAAGAAAATTTGTGACCAGCAAACTGATTCTAAAATAATGGTTAAAGAAAATAAATGATAAAATCAGGAAATGTGGAATATCATGAATGAAGAAAAAAAAACAATGAAAAGTATAAAAATTAAATATCTTACCTTGTGTATACAAGTTATGTGTGTGTGTATGAATATAAACCATAGTTTGATCCTAGTAAAACACTGTTATGATAAACCTATAATCAGGAGATGATTTTTCAGTTTATAATTATTTCTTGCATATACTTAAAGAAATATTATTTTAAAAAAACATGAAGTTAAAGTCCATTGAAATACACTGGAATCAAATAGGATTATAATGTGTTTTTTTTTTTTTATCTGTAAATACTGTAAATAAAATCATTGCTTGCTGCAATCATTGCTTTAAGAAAATATACAGTAATTACTTGATAGCCATTTTTCTCTTTCTCTCTCTTTCTCTCTCTCATACACACACACACACACACACACACACACACAGCAATAAATATTTTCAAGATTATTACTAATTAATAATTTACTGACATAATTTTCAATTCATCTGAATGTGCCAGATTTTTCTAGGCCACTTTCTTTCTATTTGGGCTGTTGAAATATCTATGCATATATCACATGAAAAAGTCTGGTGCACTTTGAAAGGGAATGGATGCAAAATCATGAGCAATGGTTTTAATGTTAATGCAACATTCTTTCCATGGCAACATCTCCTAATACTTTGTGTCTATACCAATGTAGTTGTGAGGAAGTGAATAAAGAAAAAGAGGGGCCTCTCTGTTGGCACAGTGGTTAAGTGCTGCGGTGTGGAGTTGCTGGCAGTGGTGACGCAAGTTCAACGCCCAGCCGGTGAGAATCCCCCATGGCATGGCAGAATTCTCTTGCCTCGCCTGCTGCTCCCCTCAGCAGTGTATTTCTGTCGATCTGCCTATTCTGCTTCCCACTCTGTCTCTGGTGAATTCTTTTGCCATCCCATGCCTCTGGCTTGTACCCCAGCATTGTATGCATAGATAAATAAATCTTTAAAAAAATTACTTTGTATTTTAGAATTTTTTACATTTCAAATAGAAATTAGTAAATAGTATAGAGAGTTCTTAAAAAAAAAAGAGGATTAGTTGTGGAACACTTAGGGAAAGGGAAGAGGAGGGAATAAAAAAAATACACTCAGCCATTTGACTGACATCTGCCTCTCAGTACTTCCCTTGGTTTGTTTTCCTTTTGACTGAAAATTTTTCCCTGGGTTTCTATTTGTGTGTTGTTGATTTTTTTAATATATATTTTATTGTTATTTATATCTTTCATATTTTGTATTCCCCTTGGGTAACCCACCACCAATTCACCCGTGATCCATCCCTGTGGTCCCTTGTGTTCTTTTCTACTCCATTTTGTGCCCTTATCCTCCCCCTTCCCCCACCCCCCCAAGTGTCTCTCTCCTATTTGGTTTCCCTATAGTCCTGTTATAAGTGAAACCATTTGATATTTTTCTCTTTCTTTCTGGCTTGTTTTGCTGAGTATGATCCCCTCTTTGTGTGCTGTTGATTTTTATTGTTGTTGTTGTTAGTTAATGAATTGAATTATTTCTTACATCGTTATAGTCCCTATAGTTCTCTACCACCATATCACCCGTGAACCATCACTGTATTCCAAATTCCTTTGTGCTCTCCCCTCCCTTGTTTTGCCCCCCACCTCCTCCTTTGCTGTGAGTCCCAGTTCTATGGTCAGATGTTAGTTTTGACTTTTTCTTGAATGTTTGTTTGGTTTCTCTATATTCCACCAATAAATGAGACCATCTGCTATTTATCTTATTACCTTATCATTTCAACCCACTGCTTACTGATTTTTGAGTTATGTCTTTTCATCATTGAATATGCCTAACATTAGAAAGTTTATGAAATCTTGGGACCCAGCATAAAATAATTTATAATACCTGGTGGGTACTAGAGTCACACTGTTTCTCCCAGAGCAAGAAATTTTAGCTAACTTCTTTACAGTTACATAAGCATCTTCATTCCAATTGTCTAAATAAAACCGAGATTTCAAATAACTAGAAAAAACTTCCAAGAATGGAATAATAAACCTTGTAGATTTAAGAGGATAAATAAAATAAACATAAATATTACAATAGGCAGCTGTATTTTGAGTGCTGTATATGTTTGCCAGGTGTTCAGAGCCTCTCACAAGTTCGAGGTTCCTGAGCAAGGGGATTTTAAAAGCTACAGAAACACTGAAAGCTGATGCAAGTCAAAATGGAGAATAGGCAGAGTTTATCTTTGGCACAGTCCAGCTCAACTATCTGCGCTGGTCCCTCTTTGAAGGTTCAGTATTCTTTTGTGATTTGTAAAGATATCAACATTTAATTATCACCTCAGTAATACATATGTCTTGTTTGTTACATGTCTTTGATTCTAAGAGTTCTGAACAATTACATCTACTTCTATGAATACTTATAAGGAAAGAGAGGCACCCACTCATTGACAGGGTGGACTTAGTTCATGATTCCTAAATAGTATAGCCTATTTGGCTTTTTTATAGTGATTATTCTATCAGAGGAAATAGTATACATCTTATAGTTGAGTGTAAAACCACACCTTTGCCTACATTTTGAAATTGCTTTTGTTTTCATCATTTTGTGGGATATTTCCTGTGTTCCTAAACAGTAAGAGTTTCTAGTCTCATATCCTTCTGTTGCCAAGGCATGGCAACTCATCTGTCTTGTTTGTATTTCCTCTGGTGCCTTGATCAATTGGCAGTGCTTCATGCACGTCATGTCAGGACTCTGTCTCTGTGCAAAGCATGGAAGACTGCCATAGGCAAGAACTGCTCAGCAAACACATGTCAAGTCTACCAAACATCTTTTTTTCTTTTCTTTTACCTAGGATTTGTAGTAAAGGAACATCAGTGGTGACGCATGTGTGAAATCTACTGTGAGATTAGAATTACAAAGAATCAAGGTCTGCATCCTCAGAGTTGTTCATGATTGGCCACAAAAAATGGCTCTCAACTTCTCCCAATGAAAGATACAAAGAAAATGGATTAATTTTCTGGGGCCTCCCTGGTGGCAAAGGGAATAAGACTCAGTCTATGCAGCTATCAGCAGCCACTGCAGCACGAGTTTGAACCCTGGCTAGGGAACTTCCCACATGGCACAGCAGATCTCTCCTGTCTCTCTCACTGCTCCCCTTAGTGGTGTATTTCAGTCATTCTGCCTGTTCTGCTCCCCATTTTGTCTCTGATGAATCCTCTCACCTGCCTACACCCCAGCTCTTGTATGCATAAATGAATAAATCTTAAAAAAATAGATCAATTTTCTCATGTTCAAAGCTCATAAAAGAGTCAAAGAACACTTTCTGATCATATATATGATATAATGGAGATTATGATAATTTCTACAAGATAATAAATAGAAGTCTGTGTTTTCTACAACACAATCTTATAACCTACATGAATATAGTACAGTGATTGATATCAAAGGTCTGTGAATTCTTGCTCTCACTTCTCTGTTTTTCTCCACTTTTATTTTCTATTTCTAACTTAAAAAAATATTTTTCAATGATTTAGTAGTGTCTCAAGTCTGGGAAGTTTATTTTTTTTTTTACTTTTTTTTTTCCTTCAGGCATTTAATGAGTGTCTTGTTTTATATATATATATATATATACACACACACACACACACACACACACACACACACACACACACACACACATATATATATAGCTGTGGGCTAGTTTCAAACTTGCACCAAATTAAAAATAATCCTCCCACACACTCAAATTCTACATTAACTTTTATGCAATTAAGCTACTCACTTTATTCTGGTAGCTTTTTGCTATGAAAGAAGATTCAGAGACACAAATGTTGTTATGGATTAGAATCACTTTATTCTGGTAGCTTTTGCTATGAAAGAAGGTCCAGAGACACAAATGTTGTTATGAACTAGAGTGCATTTAATCTAATGCTCACCACAGAGGCTGTATGTCATGACATGATGCTTTTTCACAATACCTAAATCACACCTCCAAGAAAAGTAAAATGCAAGACAGATATTGAATGTAGTACTTTCTAATGGAAACATAAAAAGCAAACAGTGAAACTAAAACTAGTAATATATATTTTCAACCCCAAATATCAGAAAGATATTTTAACATAAATTCAGTACATAATTATGAGTAAGAGCTCTTACTTTTCTTAATATGAAGTCTTCAAATGGTGATGTGCAATTTACACTTACAATATAACTCAATTTGGACTAACCCCACTTCAGAGCACCATCGTCAAACATATAAACGGCAATCATGGTGGGCAGTGCAGCTCTAGAGCACATATCAATATATATCACTCTTTAGTAAGGCACAGAAATAGTCTTGCTGAGGTACAAGTAAAGAAAACTCCTTTTGTTAGATAATTTTCCAGTTCATTGCAAATCCCAACCCATGGTCTTTCTGTGTACCAGTAGGTAGCAAGTGTGAAACACTGAAGTGTGACACTACCAGGGTAGGCTCTGCTGGCCTTTTCCACATGTAGGACTAATTTTCCAGGCAGTGCCAATGTCCAAAAGCATCCTCAATGCAAACTTGTAAATCCTCCGTTTATCCCCTAACTGATAAGTACGAAGCAGTTCCAGGACTTACTCTGATGTGTGACCCATACTTTGAGCAGAATTACCCTACAGGGCACCCAGAAGTTGAAATGTTATAAAAGGAAACCCATTTTTAGAGAAGAAATATATTCACTGTACAAAAGTCTAATTACAGGCAGAGTCCCACTCAATCTCATATGATCTACATCTCCCCTGCCTATTCCATCAACATTTGTCAGAATGTACTGATTATTACATGTTGTGAAATCCATATAATACAGAGTAGACACAGAGTAAATTGCCTTAAAGTTAAAGTAGCTACCTCACAGAAATGCTGATGCATATAAAATTTTAAAAATTAAGATAAATATAATATAGATTGTTCACAGAACAATTATTTTACTATCAAGGAATTTAGTTTACAGGAGCGTGTTTGTCTCATAAGATCTGAGCAGAAGAGTTATATACCAGCTAGGTGCAACTTGACAGTCTTTGTTCTTTCTAATGAATGTATAGAAGTGATTACAATTAATATAAATAAATATAAAAAGTTAAAAGTGTCTTAATAATTTCTTATTTTTATAATTGTGCATTTATAATAAAGGTATGTATAAAAGATTTATATAATTTATATAAATTTATCTATATGTGGTTAAAACAATAATCATTACATAAAACTTACTTAAAATTCCCATATTTAAAAAAAAAAAACTGTGTTGCTTTGTAACACAGAAAAGTTAATGTTCACATATGTGCACTTTAAAAAATGGTTTATAATATTTGAACATCTGCTCCCCTCCATTCAGAATATCAACAGGGAAAATCTGATAGAATATTAAGTGTTGCCCACATCATTACCATTACAATGAATAAGATGAATATTTGAACATAATGGGATACTTTATCATAAAAACATATCGATGCTATTTGGGGAATTCATAATGTTTCATTTAATCATATAAAAAGGTAAAGACATGAAATGTGTAGAGAATGGGTTTGTTGAACTGGGAGCCATTGCCTTGCTGTGATATTCAGTAAAATCCTATTAACTCACACCCAACACAGTTTGCAAATTAAGGTTATTCAGACATGATACATTTGATTCTGGGTTAGTGAAAATAATGTATTTATTTATGAGATATGAAACTATTGCTCACAATGGAATGTGGAACAAGCAAAGAATTACTAAAAAAAAAAAAGTCCTTATAAAGGTATTATAACTATTAATTCAGGAGGCAGTGATGACTGGAGAGGACCCGGACCTAAATGACACCCCAGACCTAGGCCTTAGCTGGACTGCAGTTCACCACACACTCTCTGACCATCATTAGACTCTTGGGATTCTGTAGTCTCACTTTTAAAGTATAAGAATAGAGGAGATGATAATTAATTTCCTAGCTGATTTTAAGAGCCTCTTATCCTAATTTATATGAGTTAAATAATAGATGTGCTTAAGATATATTACTATATAATTTAAGTATTTTGGCATTTATTTTTATTGAAGAAATCAGGGTTTCTATATCATATCCACTCTATTAATTCATTTAGTTTTCATTTCTAAATTTTCTTCTTCACAATTAGAAAAGTCAGCCAGCAGCGGACATTATTCCCAGTTTTATGATTTTGTCCATCACCACTCTGATTTTCCTTAGGCTTGTTCAATGAAATTAAAGATCACAGTTAATTTTATATTAATTTATCATTTAGGTTAATTTGCATTTATGCAAAATATTAAATTGATTTAATAAATACTATATTTCAACCTAATTGTTATTTAAAATGTACTTTAAGAAATTTTCTTTTATCTCCTCTCTCTTTGGTCCATTCAAACTACCTGGACCATCCACAGAAGAAAATTTAGTTGGCAAGGAGTAATAGAATTTCTATCTTTACTTATACTTTAGCTTTTCAAATTTTCTACTTCTCTGTACACTTGATATCAATAAAACGCACCAATTTTGATGGTGTGTCAGTTAAAAACAAAATTTGAATATATATTTATAATGTTTTTACCAATAGACATGTTTAAAAAGTTGGGAGTCCACTCTTAAAATCTGTGCTCTTTTTCTCTTGGGGCCTTCTTGGTGGCACAGGAGTTAAAGCAGCACTATCAAGATATCACCAACCACCGCAGCATGAGTTAGTGCCTAGTCAGGGATTTAACCAACAGGGCACATCAGACCTCTCCTTTCTCACTCGCTGCTCTCCTTTGCAGTGTATTTCAGTAGATCCTCCTGTTCTGATCCCCACTCTGTCTCTAGTAAATCCTCTCACCCCATACGCTTCTGGCCTATACCCCAGTTCTTGTATGCATAAATAAATAAAGCTAAAATCTTAAAACAAAAACTGTGCTCATTAGTAAAGTATAAACAAAAAAGTAAATTAAATTTCTCAGAAGACTCACTAAAAGTAAAATTTAAAACTATATGTCCAACATAGCCCAAATATTATTTTGGTTGACATGTAAAAATATGAATTTATAAAGATATAAATTTTCATCGAGAGGAGTGACGTCATCAACATGGCGGTGAAGGGACACTAGTATCAACTCTCCCAAAAGAAAAGCTGCCTATAAAGAGACATCAGCCAAACCCAGAGAAGATTCAGAAACGCTACGTAAATCTAAAACCTTCACGGGTGAGTAGAACTTGAAAAGAAGCTAAAAAGACTGATCAAGGAGAAGAAAGAACCACCAGATCCCCTCTCCCCTCCCCTCAACACAAAACCGGACCAGGAGACCAAGACGAGAGGCACCTGAGGA
>PVIJ01019681.1:0-22882 GCA_004024925.1 Scalopus aquaticus
CTCTCTCTCTCTCTCTCTCTCTCTCTCTCTGTGTGTGTGTGTGTGTGTGTGTGTGTGTGATGAATAATACATAGTAGAAGTGTGGGAGGTCATTTACCATGTTGTGAGATCACTCAAGCAACCTATATAGCTAGATGTAGCACTGAAGTTTTCTGAAATAGCCAATGAAAAACTGAGGCTAACACAATCTTGTGAGTTTAGATGGAAATCCTCCCCCATCAACCACCCCTGCCCCTGCCCTCTGAAAATTGAGCTTTCAGGGGAGACTGCAGCCCTGGCTGATGGCTTGATTCCGATCTCCTAACAGACTTTGAGCTTGGAACCACCCAGTTAAGCTGCTCCCAGATTCCTCAGAAACTCTGTGAAATAACACATATTTGTTGTTTTAAGCTGATATGTTTAGGGATGACTTGTTGTGCACTGTTTTTTTGTTTGTTTGTTTTTTTGGGTTTTTTTTTTTGAGGGGAGACAGAGGCAAACATTTGCTATGTGGAATGACAAAATCAACATACATCTATCTTGTGGCAGGCTCTGTTCTAGGTTTCTAGATAACCAAGTTCTTTGGATAATAAGACTTAGGTATGGTGTTGGCAAGAAATACAAATTTCTAGGCCCTTCCCTGCATTTGGGGCAGGACCAAGGAATCAATGTGTTTACTTAGCACCCCAGGGAAGTTTGAAAAACACTGTAGAATAGGCTTCAAAAATGAAAGAGAAATAGCCCTTGCTCAAGGAACAGTACAAGATGGAAAGCAAATCGGTACATTAATGTGAAGTTAAAGAGATTCACTAACTGTTAGGGAAGATTTGAAAAGCATTGGGGTTGGGGGAGAAGTCAAAGAATGCAACCTGGAAGAAATTACATGTGAATAGGTATCAAGGTTAGTTAGAAGCTTGTGGAACAAGCTATGGAAAGAATTACAGTGATAGCAACAGCTGGTATTTATTGGATGCTTGCTAAGTGCTAGGCACTGTGCCAAGCACTTTACCTGCCTGACCTTATTTAATCCTTACAACAACCTTATGGTGTAGGCACTGTTGTCATCTGTAACTTACAAGTGGGAAAGATAGGCTTTAGTTACCACACTGTTCAAGGTCACAGCTCCTGTGCACAGTACTAGGTAGCAATAAAACAGCTGACTCCATGTGATGTGCTCTTAACCACTTGTGTTCCATGTCCTAGGGAACACGAGACTTGGAGAGGTGAAAGGGCAATAACATTTTTGCAAACAGCAGATGATTTGTGCAAATGACAGGGAAAGGTGGCCACAGAGGGATACAGGCCAGAAGATACTTCATGAAGTGTTAGAAACTGGCAGTGGCTTTTTAGAACAAGTTCAGCTCGTTTGCTATGTAAATGAGGAAGAGGAACCTCAGAAAGATTATGTGTCTTTCGGAAGGTCACACCTTTTGATATCGGCTAAGTAGGCTAAAGGTCCAGATTACAGGCAGCTCTGTTCCCATTGTGGGCTATCTGGGATGGGCCTCAGATGCCTTGCTCAGGGGGTCTGAGTCACTTTAATCACTTCAAGTGTTAAGGGCATTATATACACTCACATGGTTGTGCATACACCTACTTTCCAATTTGGGAAACGTTTCATCATCCCAAACACAAACTATATCCATTAAACACTATCTTCTTCTTCCCTGGTATACACCATTCTACTCTCTGACCCTATGAATTTGCTTATTCTGAGTCCCTTATGAATGTGGATGCATATATTTGTACTTTTATGCCCAACTCATTTTACTTTACATGCTTTCAAGATTCTCCCGTATTATAGCATGTATCAATACTCCATTCCTTTTTTCTCTCACTTTTTTTTGGTTGTAAAATACACATAGTATTTACAATCTTAATCATCTTTGAGTGTAAGGTTCACTGAGTTAAGTACATTCTCATTGTTGTACAACCTTCTCCATCATTTATCTAAAGAACTCTTTTCATCTTACAAAACTGAAACTCTGTGCTCATTAAACAACAGCCCCCCTTTCCTTTTTTTTAAAGATTATTTATGCATACAAGCTGGGGTACAGGCCAGAAGGGTGGGGTGGCGAGAGGGTTCGCCAGAGACAGAGTGGGGAGCAGAACAGGCAGATAAGGGCCATACACTGCTGAGGGGAGCAGCGGGCCAGGCAGGAAAGGTCTGCCGCGCCATGTGGGAATCTCCCTGGCCGGGCAACGAACTCATGTCCCAGCTGCCAACAACTCCACAGCACAGCGCTTAAGTGCTGCACCACCAAGGAGGCTCCGAGCCCCCCTTTCCTTAACCCTCCAGCTCTGACATCCTGGGATCTACTTTCCCTTTCTATGATTTTGGCTACTCATAGAGGTGGATTATATAACATTTGTCTTTTGGTGACTGGAGTATTTTACTGTCTCCAAAGTTCATACATATTACAGCATATGTCAGAATTTCCTTCTT
This sequence comes from Scalopus aquaticus, assembly GCA_004024925.1. Classification (NCBI taxonomy): domain Eukaryota; kingdom Metazoa; phylum Chordata; class Mammalia; order Eulipotyphla; family Talpidae; genus Scalopus; species Scalopus aquaticus. The sequence continues at coordinate 2,426 of PVIJ01019681.1, forward strand.
TCTTAAGGATGGATAATATTTCATATTATGCGTGCAGCACGTTTTGTTTATCCATTTATCTGCCAATGAGCACATGGATTGCTTTCACTTTTTGGCTATCGTGAATAATACTGTTATGAACATGGGTGTTAAGAAATATCTCTTGGAGTCACTGCTTTCACTTCTTTTGCATATATTTCCAGAAGTGAAATTGCTGGAGTATTTGGTAAGTCTAGTTTTTAATTTTTTGAGGCACTGTCATATTGTTTTCCACAGTGACTGTCACCTTACATTTCCAGCAACAGTCTGCAAGGTTCTAGTTTCTCCACATCCTACCAACACCTGTTATATTTCATTCCTTTTAAAGATGAAAAATATTCGATTGTATGTATATGCTACATTTGAAAGATCCAGTCATCAGTTGATGAATATTTGAGGTTTTCCCCACCTTTTGGCTACTGCGAATAATGCTGCTATGAACATCGGTGTACAAGTATCCAAGTCCCTGCTTACAAATTTCATTGGAAGTGGAATCTCTGGGTCACAGGATTATTTTATATTTAACTTTTGGTGAAATCCATATCGAGTTTTGAAGGCTATCAGTGCTCTATCAGTTAGCGCTGGTCATCCTAGCCCCTTCTGGAACAGATAATGGGGGGGGGGGGCGTGAGGCTCCTCCTTTTCTCTAGGGCATTCACACACTGCTCTTCCTTTTCCACTTCACTGCTTTCTGGAAAGCAGTTCTCTGAGTCTCTTTTACAGAGGTACAAGCGACTGACAATGAAGCTGATGCGGTGTTCATTTGGACTTGCGGAAGGGAACCAGCTTTGAGTGGGTCCCAGCGAGGGCCGTGAGGGCGGTCTTTCCAGCCAGAGGCGAGCCTTCTGCTGATGGCTCTTTGAAATCTCACCAGCTAAGCGGCCGTGTCCGCCCACTCTGGCGGTGGTGCAAAGACTTATCAGGTGAGCCGGCCGAGAAGTCCAGTGCCCTGTGGCAGGTACAGCCGTGCTGGAACAGGTACCTCTAGCGCCCAGTCCTCAGTGAGTCCAGCTACAAGCGCAAATGCTCTGGTTCCCGCCCTAGGCGGCCGTTCCGGAGTCTGAGCCCCGGGAACGCGCACCGCCTTCCTGGCCCACTCCCTCCAGCGAGCGAACTGCAGCTTTTGCATCTCTGACACTCCGGCCAGGGGGCGACTCCGGGGTCCCCAGCCGCGCTCTTGCCCAGGCCACCCAGACGCACCCTCGCTTTGAGCCGGGGCATTGTTGAGTCTGGGAGCCTCGCAGACCCGCAGGGCACGCCTCCCCTAGCCAGCAGCCTGTGCTGTGGGCGCCTTGCGACTATCGGGACGCAGATTGGCAGTGCGGGACGGGCCCGGAGAGGAGGTGGCCTCGCCGCCTAGCCACGGTTCTTCTGGTGTGCGGTGGCGGCGCGACCACAACTCCTTCCCGAACCAGGAAAGAGACCGAGAAAAAGAGAAAGAAAGAGGGGACCTGTCCTCTCCCTGGCGGCCTCTGGGAGACACGTCTTCTCTCGTATACCCAGGTTCGAATAAAGACATTGAGATCTCATCGTCTGGCCAAAGAGACGCCGCAGGTACTGAGTGCGCCCTGGGGCAGAGGTGGGGGTGAGGCTCCCACTCGCAGTCTTCTGAGTGAGGGGGCTTTAAGGAAGGCAGAAGGGTTTTAGAAGGCTCTAAGGAATGTTCATTTATTAAGGGGACTAGGCTGCCCCCTCCTTCTGTCCTTAGCCTCCAATGCTTGGAGGACAAAGTGCGACCAGTGGAGAGCTTATCAGAAGAGTATGCAAAGAGAGGCTAGCAGTGGTGGATTGGGTCTGGTCAGTGGTGCAAACATTAAAGGCTAGAACCCCCAGGACACCAGGTGGGCATGGTATTCCTCTTTGAAGAGTGAGAATACTCTCACTCTTAATTGCTGAATAATTTCTCCCAGTCCTAAATCTCTTACAACCCCTCCCCCCCAAGAAGTTTTTATCTGTCTTTGTTTTAAAAACCTGACTATGAGCATTTCAGGTAGCTTGTTTGTATGTGTGTGTGGGATGTGGGGTGGGGGGAGTGATTCTCCAAAAGTGGCATGTCTCTGAAACACTTGGGGTCTGCAAGGAGTGCCAATATCCCACCCAGGTGCAGCTGTACCTGCCTGGGTGCCAAGCCTGGTCCTTTTACCTTTCAGCTCTGGGTTCTGCTCTCATATCTGACAGGGTCACCCAGAGAGGAAGAGAGCACATAGATGGCTCAGGAGCAAGGGGAAAAAATCTAAGAGACAGAGAAAGAGAGAGAGGGGTGGGGGGGAGAGAGAGAGAGAGAGAGAGAGAGAAATGAATCTTAGCCTGGCTGGACTGCAGGAACTCTTTAAACCTGGCTCTTCCAAGATAGATGTCTCACCTTTGAGGAAGGGGGCAGCAGGCTTTCCTGGGGGAGAAGGGGTGTCTTCCTTTCCCAGGAACTTCAGGTTTCAGTCCTTACTTCCTTTCCCTCCTCAGTTTTCTTGGCATTATGGTTGTCTCCAGATCCTAGCTCTACTCTACATTCCAGCAACCTGGTCTGATATTTTTGTATGCTAGGACAGGAGACACTGGGATAGGCAGGGGACAGGGGGTCTCTGCCTTCATCTTCATTTTCAGCCAACTACCTTCTTTCCTTCCCTTGCACAATTAAGTGGTGTGGTGTAGTCATCTGGGTCTCCATTTCCCTCCCCTTCGCTGTAGCCACTGAGGAGACCTGAGGAAATAGTAATTCCTTGCAATTCTAGGGTGTAACACGCTCCCTCTCCAGGGAGCATCTTGCTTTACAGACATTATTGATCTCCTGCCTGGAGGATGTTGAAACTCTGAGTGTTTAAGCTGTTTGCTCCTGGACACAGCTAGCCAAGGAAGCATTTTGCTGCCAAGTCCCCTTGCTAAGTCACTTGGTGATCAGGTTGTGACTTCAGGCTGGAGGCCTCTGCCTCAGACAGAGCTTATCTTCCAGGGTCACAGCCAACTTCGATGTGGGAGCAGGAAACCCAGTAAGCAGAGGGAAAGGAGGCTTCTACATGTGTGCTGTAATCTTGGAACAGTGTTTAGCTAGAAGGAAGAACAGCTCATGGAGAGGAGGCAGGGTTGTTTCCAAGTCTTCCCTTTTTTTGATAGGATTCAGAATCATTTCTTTTAAGCCACAGAACAGACGAAGTGCAGGCTGTTGGGATAGTGAGTGGCATTTTGGTCAAATCAACTCCATTTTCTTCAGCTTCCCCACTTCTAACTCTGGCCCCAGAGGAAAAGTGCAATTTCTTAGTCTTTGATGGAACAGAAATAAACTGAGCCAGTGCCTGGTATCTCTGTAGCAACCCACCCATCCTTGAATGAGTGGGTATGCAGCTTTTATTCATTTGTTTACAGCCCATAGCTCTCTGTTCATTCTGAGCAGGTGGCTAATGGGTCTACTTAGGTTACAGGGTAGTTTTAAATCTGGTCAGGTTCAGTCACATATGTAGCCAACTATTTGTATGTTTTTCAAAGGCTTAGGAGGAGCTTGGATACGGTACCCCAAGGATGCTGGCATTAAGGTAGATGCTCTGACTCATTGGGAGAGGTCAGCAGAGGGGAGACATCAGAATCCTAGACGTCACCCCAGAGAAATTCCAAACAGCACTGCTCACACACCACCTGGTGGGATGGAGATCACCATGGAGCTCATGGATGAGAATGCCACCAACACCACTGACCTCCTTTCTGTGTTCCACGCTCACGGAGCCCAAGCTGCTTCCTTCCCATTCAACCTTAGCTATGGTGACTATGACATGCCCTTGGGTGAAGATGAAGATGTGACCAACTCCAGGACTTTCTTTGCTGCCAAGATTGTCATTGGTGTGGCCCTGGTGGGCATCATGCTAGTCTGTGGCATTGGCAACTTCATCTTCATTGCTGCCCTGGCCCGCTACAAGAAGTTACGCAACCTGACCAACCTGCTTATTGCCAACCTGGCCATCTCTGACTTTCTAGTGGCCATTGTCTGCTGTCCCTTTGAGATGGATTACTATGTGGTGCGCCAGCTCTCCTGGGAGCATGGCCACGTGCTGTGTGCCTCCATCAACTACCTGCGCACTGTCTCTCTCTATGTCTCCACCAATGCCTTACTGGCCATTGCCATTGACAGGTGAGTGAGAGGGCCATGGGGACAACAATGGAAGGGACAGCAATGGAACCTTCTTTACCAAGGTTGCGGATTGATGAGCATTACCTGTGTTGCTTATAGATGTGAGTGTAGGGGGGCTCAAGTTTGCCCATTGACTGAATGATGAGAAGAATTTTAGTTTCCCAGCTGTGATTTGGCAGGAGGTAACAGAGCCCCTTTTAGCTGGGCAGAGAGAAGGCTTTTGATCCTTCTGCTATGGTCATGCTCCTATATGTTGCATATGTTCAATGATAGAGGTAGATGGGTGATAGTATATGTGAAGTTTAAGTTACAGACAATAGGCTCTTGAAACAATTTAGACATCTTGAGGGTGATTTCTGTTTCATTAAGACAGCTTTTACTAAAACATGATCCTGCTAGCACCAGTTGGTTTTAAAATAAGATCAAGGGATTTGTTTTGAAAAAAGAAAGAATGGGATATACGCTTACTTATTCTATTTTGTTGTTACGTTAATCACTGGGATTCTTTTCATGCATTTTTGTCATAGTACAGAAGACCTGTTTCTGGTGATGGTAAATCAAACCAATAAGAACAGTTTCTACAAATTTTTCCTATGTTACATTTAGTCTTCATTTAGTATCATCACTTATGCTAAGCGGTAGGGTGGTCTTTGTTCCCTGGGGGGCAGTCTTTGCAAGCTCCTCTGCCCAAAGTTGGATTCTCCTTAGAGACAGTTACCTTGAGGGTCAATTCAGGCCTCTTTGTTCTTGGATCTGAACAGGCTGTCTCTCTTTACCCAGAGAGCATGAAGCACAGAAGCTCTCCAGGTTTTATAGCCTCAGGGCCCTGGTAGGTTCAGCCTGTCCTCAGAGTCAGGATGCCCCAGCACAGTGTTCCAGGAGAAGTTATAGCAAACAGGCAGAGCAGCCAGCAGATGATAACTTGAAAAGGGCCACTTCCAAGGAAAGGAGTTTAATAAGGAACTTGGAGTGAAAGTACTGGGGGGCAAAGCCTCGGCCTCCTTTCTCCATGGGAGGATGCCATGTACTTAGCTACTTCAACAGTTCTTGGTCTGTCGCCTGTAAAAGGTACTTAGAGGTCATCCCTCCAGAGGGTTACTTCTCCCGGGTCAAGGACCTTCATGTGAGTCATAGGGCGCCCCGCATTTTGTCCACCCAGGAATAGGCCCTAGATGAAACTACCAAAGGAGCAGGAGGGTGAGTGTCAAGCAGGCCCTCTGGCCCTCAGTTCCCTGTGGATCTGTCAAGGAAGAGCTCCAGGTTCTCTCTCTAACTTCTTCTGAAAGTAGAAGCTGCTGCCATATCTCTTAGCACATGAACAGAATGGAGCATTTGGGGTCATCGTTTCTGAAGTATCATTCCTGCCAGACATCTTTTCCAGGGGGTACTCTCACTACTAAAAGTGAGTGTGTACCTGCTCGTTCTGGGGTGAGACTGTTTCCTGGGTGAGATCTGTTCTACTTGTGGGGGGGGCACACTTGTCGAAAAGAGAGAGTGACTTCAAGGGAAAAGTTGGACAGGATAGATTCAAAGGCATTGGGTTATTTTGAACATGTAAAAGGTAAAACATATCTATGTCAATCAACCCACCTTGAGCTACTGAACTTCAAGTTCAGATTCTACTTTCTTAACAAATTCAGCATGTCTGAAACACAAAGTATCTCACCTTGTAGTGTGAGTTCCTCCAATGCCATTTAGATAAAATAGGAAAAATTAATTGGGGGCATCTTTGAATCAGGAGACTGCTGTTGTTTAGAGTGGGCTTGTGACTGGACTTGCACATGAAAGGAGAGCCCTGTTACCTGCTGGGGACTGTCCAATAGCCATGGCGGACCAATCGCTTCTTCATTGAGCTAAGTTTCTTTCTTGATCTTTATGACGTTTGCTTCAAGTGTTGGTTCATTTCTATGTGTTTTTATCATGTACTTTCAATTTTCTTCTAGGATCTTATTGATTCTTTTCTGATTTTATGTGTTCACACTTTGATCAGTGATTTTCAAGTTTCATCGATTAGTTTTAAGCAGTTTTGTTTTATGTTGCTATAACAAATACACTAACAGTTATAAAAACACACCTTTACTTTTGATTAATGTAATTTGTATAGGCAGCATTAGCAGTTATTCTGTCTGGGTTTAAATTTCTCTGTACCACATACTTGCTATGGGGATGTATGTTAGTTATTTGATTCCCTGTGCCTCAGTTTTCTTCTGTATAAAAGGGAAATAGTAAGAAATCCTAATCTAGTGGGTTGCTTTGAGATTTAAATGAAATAACATCTGTAATTGTTTAGAAAAATGCTTTAGATGGAGCAGGACCTAAATAAATAGTGGATATTTTAATTCTCAGATTAAACATAAAAGGTTATAACAAAAACCAGCTAATTAATGAATATTTCCTCTTCACTAAACGTCTCTGTTCTCATTGAAATGATTATTTTTATCATTTGATTTAAATAATTCAAAGTTTCTAAGAAATGCAGTTATCAAGATTGAACAGAACAAAACTACCTTCAACCTTCTTGGACTTCTTGTTTCTATTACTGGTTCCATAGTTCTCTCAGATATTTAAACACACAAGTCTCCTTTTTCTGAGCAGCTACTTTTCCTTCTGTAGTATTCTTTTGGTTTCAGTCCTCCCAGTGTTACAGAACAACCCCAATGTGAAATGGGTTGGCCTGACTGTGGGTTCTCAACCGCGGCTTAAAAGGGACTTATAATGAGACTCAACTGCAGGCACACACAAAAAGGTTAATAAAGGGTTTATTTACAAAAAGGGGAAGTGAAGAAAGGAATAATTCAGGGAGAAAGAGAGAGAGAGAATTGGTGAATGTGTCTTACCAGTTGGGATCTGGGCCCCAATAGCATGCTGAAAGCCTGTGAAAAACCAAGGCCCCCCCAAGGACCACATGCCTGGTTATATACCAAAAGGGCTGCTTAACTCCACTCTCAGTTCCCAGCAAGCTTCCCTTTGGTGGTGATGATTTATGGGATTTGTAGTCCTTGGAATCTTGGATCTCTTTGGTCTGGGATGAGGGGGTGGGACCAGAAAACCTGTTTGTGGTGTTTGTTCAGGACATCCTTTCTCCCCAACACCAACACTCACCCACTTTCACTCACCTCCCACCTACACTCAGGGCTGAACTATTGTTGTTCCCTCTGTAATATTTCTTGTCACCACCCTTCTGGGAACCCTTCATAATCCATCCTAAAATTTGACACATTCGTTCAATGTATTTTTATAAAGCAATGACCTGGACATACTATTCCAAGAAGTGGGGATTCATTGGTAAATGGGAAAAAAAAAGTTCCTTGCCCTCAGGGATCTTATACCTTTGGGAGGTAACAGTCAAGTAAACACCACCAACAAAAAAAGGTAATTTCAGAGCACAAGAAATGCTGTGAACAAAAATAAACAAACACACACAACATAAACATTAGAACTCCTAAGAAGAGAGAGATGGGTGTGTAGTCAGGAAAAGTGTTTCTGAGAAGATGTTTGAATTGACCTTTGAATGAAGGAAGAAAAAGGTGCTACCTTGTGAAGAGTTTGGGAGAAAGCATTCCAGACAAAAGGAATAAGTACAAAGGCCCCTGAGTAGGAACTGACGTGAGGGGTGCTTGGAGGAGAGGAGGCCCATGGTGGCCTGAGAGAAGGAAGCCAGACAACAGCCAGATTAAAATTCTATCTTGTACCTGGCTCCCTTCTCTTCCTCAGAAGACCTCTAATAACTCCATTGTCTACAGGAGGTGGCACCAACTCATTCCCTATTCTTCAAACCTTTAATTGCTGCGCCCTAGACATCCTTCCAGTTTTGTGCTGTGCTGAAAAAAGGTTGCAATCTTTTGAAAAACTATCACCATGGCTCATTATATTTCTATTTATTTACTGCCAAGCACTTACTGAAGGTGACATATTACTAAAATTCTAGTTGCCCAGAATTCACAGACAGCAAAAGATTATATGAAAGAAGTAGGACATGGTCTGCTCTATGGGAGCTTACCATCTAGGAGGGGATAGGGTAGAGTGAGACCTAACACTTATGCAACAGAGATTAAGTAATGGATACATTTTTAAAAATATTATTTATTTATTTATATACATTTTGCATTATTGTTCATTTTGTACAATGTTTGCTTTCTCCTCTCAGGTGTAGTCCCTATAGAATTCCCACCACCAATTCACCCATGTATGATTGCCATAGTCCCTTGTGCTCTTCCCTCCCCTGTTTTGATCCCTCTCCCTCCTCCTCCCCTGCAGAATGTCTCTGATTTATAGTAGCCTGTTATTTTGTTGTTGTTGTTATTTTTTCCCCTGATCCCTTGTTTGGTTTCCCTATATTCCTCCTAAAAGTAAAACCACCCGATATTTTTCTTTTTCCTTCTGATTTTTTTCACTGAGCATAACCTTTTCTAGCTCCATCCATATTGCTGCGAATGGCATGAGTTTATCTTTTTTGATTGCTGAATAGTATTCTATTGTGTATATATACCACATCTTCTTGACCCAGTCATCTATTTTTGGGCATTTGGATTATTTCCATATCTTATCTATTATAAATAGTGCTGCAGTTAACACAGGGGTGCAGGTATCCTTTTGAATTAATGTTTTTGTGTCCTTTGGGTAGGTTCCTAGGAGTGGAATTGCTGGGTCATATGGTAGCTCCATTTTTAGTAGTTTGTGGAACCTCCATAGAGCTTTCTATAGTGGTTGGACCACTATAGAAATGAAGGAGAGTTCTTTTTTCTCCACATCCTTGCCAACATTTGTTTCCTGTTTTGTTTTGTTTTGTTTTGTTTTTTCAGTATGTGCCATTCTCACTAGGGAGGGGTGGTATCTCATTGTGGTTTTGATTTGTGTTTCCCTGATTATAAGGGGTGTTGAACATTTTTTCATATACCTGTTGGCCTTTTGCATTTCCTATTTGGAGAAGTGTCTTTTTAGCTCTTCTGGATTGAGCTAAAAAAAAAATTGGATTGTTTATTTTGTTTTTGTTAAGTTGGGTGAGATCTTTGTAGATCCTTGTGATCAGTCCCTTATCAGATAGTATGGAGTGAAAATTTTTTTTTCCCATTCAGTAGGGTGTCTCTTTGTTTTGGCTAATGTCTCTTTTGTTTTACAGTAGCTTTTTAGTTTGATGTAATCCCAGCTGTTTAGCTTTCCCTTCACCTCTTTAACTGATCTTCAACAAATGATGATCAGCAGAGAAAAGTAAAGGATGTACAAGAGGGTAGAACATTATTCCCAAATGTGAGAGGTGGGGATGCCTGGGATATGAGGTCCCCTGAGGAAGTATCTGTGGTAGGGACAAGGGATAGGGACAAGGAGCATAAGGAAAATGGAGATCAGAGAAGATAAGGTCATAATCCAGAAAATTTCAAAATGTAGGCACAGGGAGTCAGATTTAATGGCAGTAAGGGACTGGAAAAGAAGATCAGACAACTCTGTCCCCAGGATTATCTTTTTGCTGTAGAGACATCTGCACTGTTTAGGACACACATGTTTAGGACACATATACCTCAGATCCCTGAGCATGTAGGGTGCTAGAGGACACATCCTTTATTTACTCAGAATATAGGGGGAACTGGCCTATCTGACAGACTTGCCACACATCTCAGGTTCTTGTGGGAACCATAGGAAAGGGGCAGAAGGGGCCAGACAAGTCTGGAAGGAAAAGAGAAAAATCTAAACACAAGTCAAAATAAAGGTTGTTTTTGTCAACCTCCCCACAGGTCTCTCACCTATGTCTCTTTCAAGTGTCTCTTTCCATGTCCCCCAGGTCTGTGGTACAAGTCCAAGGCTGAGAAGCAAGCATGGCTTCTTCTTCACATGTCTCTGCTCCATGTGTCTCCTCTGGGCCTTCTTCCTTCCTTTCCCAAGTCCTTTTCCCAGTCTTTTCCAGCTTTACCTTGCTGCTCAGTTCCACCTTTCCTTAGATGGGGCAGGGAAGCTGGAACCTCTCCTTTCTATGGGGATTACACTGTTACAATAGTATAGAGCCTTAAGAAGCACAAGTGATCCCTTGGTGGACTTATTGGCCAACAGGCCCAAAGAGCTAGTTGTGCATTCTGAACCCATTCCTTGACAACCCAAGAGGCTTCTGTGTCATTTCTATGATTAGATCTGAGGTGGGGTCCTGGGGACAGAGAAGGAGCCTAGATGCTCTTTGCTTTCCTCTAGTCCATCATCATCATGTAATTATTGCCGGGATATTTCTTTGTCAGTAGCTTTTATTCATTTTTCTCTAATTGGATCTGGAAATGAGCCACTGCAATGGTAGACACACCGGGCAAGCCAAGGGCAAATTCATAAAAAGAGAGATGGAGCTGGCAATTGCCTCACTCCTTCTTGGAAAATCAAAGGTAGAAATAAATAATGATGGAGAGAAGAGAAGAGAGAGTCTGCTAGGATGCCTGGAGCATAGGTAATATTATTTGTTCTGTGAGCAAGGAGAGGAGAAAAATGGCTAACTGAAGAGTCCACTGGATTTGGAGCCAGATATGTGTCAGCTTCATGGTTCTGTTCATTTCTAGATGAGTGGCTTTTGACAGGTTATTTAACTTCCCCAATATTCATTTGCTCATCTGTAAAGCTGTCATCTTTGCTCTCTTATCCATTCAGCACAGTTGGGGTTGTCTAATGGGAAAGTAGATTTGATATTTCTCTGTAAATTTTAAGCTACTTTGTAATCATGCTCAAGTAGTCCAATTACTAGTGTTCTGGAGTTCTGATCCTAGTACAGCCAAGGCTGATAACAGTCATTAAAATAGTTTCCGCAGTTTGTCTCTTGGTAAATGTATTTGGAAGGCCTTTTGCACAATTCCTGTTGCTAACTGTAGGGATGGAGCTGGGTAACTTCAGAGAAAGCCAGGATTAAATATCTATCTGACAGTTAGTCACAGATTACCCTGATGAGTTTTGGTGTGAAGATTAATATAACCAATAAAATAAATCCAGCAAGGGCCTCCCTGGTGGCGCAGCGGTTGAGCGCTGCGCTGTGGAGCTGCCGGCAGCACGCCATGCAAGTTCGACGCCCGGCCTGGGAGATTCCCACATGACAAGGCAGACCTCTCCTGCCTTGCCCGCTGCTCCCCTCAGCAGTGTATTTCTGATCTGCCTGTTCTGCTCCCCACTCTGTCTCTGGTGAACCCTCTCGCTGCCCCATGCCTCTGATCTGTACCCCAGCTTGTATATATAAATAAATAAATCTTAAAAAAAAATCCAGAAAAACAGAAAATAGTAGAGAAATTCTGGATATAGGATTTGCTAATAACTTTGGTAAAATAAAGAAAATTGCTGTGTATACAGAATAGCTCTGAAAAATACCTTTTTGGATACCAACAATTTCTTGTACATTAGTATACTATTGTGGTTTGTGTGCTTCATTGGAGTGTCTTGTTGGAGTCTCGCCATATATCTCTGAAGCTGGGAGGCAGGTGATATTTCCAAATTACATATGAGGAAATTGAGCCCACAGGGCTAAGAAAAATGTCTCAAATTCACATAGCAAGTCTGTGGCAAAGCTGGGGTTCAATTCTTGGCTCCCTAAATTAGTATTCTCTCCTTTTTGTTCACTGAAAAAACATTCCAAGTTTGAAACATCTTGAAGACTTAGGAAGTCACTATTGGAAAAAGAATAAATAGAATTATATAGTGAAATTCATATAATAAACATTTATTAATATAGAAATATCACAGGAATCAGCGGAACATGGTGGAGCAGATAGGGAGAGAGCTTAGTGAAAGCAAAACCACAAAACTCTTAGTTTTCATTTTGTCAGAGTAAGTTTGCTGCCTTCATTATAGCAGGAGCACTGTGGTCCTCCTGAAGCTCAAATGCATCAAATGGTTTCACTTATAGGAGGAATATAGGGGAACCAAATAAGGGATCAAGAGGAAAAAAATAACAATAATAACAATAATAATAAAAAAATCTAGCAGGCAACCATAAATATAAGAGATTCTGAAAGGGAGGGAGAGGAAAAGAGATCAAAATTGGGGGAGAGAAGAGCACAAGGGACTATGTGATGGTTCACGGATGGAAGGGTGGTGGGAATTTTATGGGGAATACACAATAATGTAAACTATATAAAAATATGTATATATGTATGTGTATATATATATAAACAAGACAAACAAAAAAATGAAAGCACTGCCAACACCAGCAGGCATTTCCATTCCACCCTTCAGCTCTCAGGAGATTGTCGACAGTGCCGGGGTAATTGATGGTAGTGGGGCATGTTAAACACCCTGCTGGGTATCCAGAGGACGGGCCCAACTATCCACCTCATCTAATGTCTGGGAGGTAGGAGATAGAGGGATCCTCACTCCTATGAACTCTCCAAATGACACTCACTGGACTTGGTTGCCTGTGTGTGGGGGGAGTGTATGTATGGGAGGGTATGTGTGTGGAGGGGGTTAGTGGCAGAAACAACTGTAATATGATCAGAAACAAAAACAACCATCAATGACCCTCCTCTTGAAATCAAAATCCCAAGAAACCTGACTTGAAGGGATTGGTTTTGCTTTGGCTTTCCTTCAGGCCTTTGTCACATTTGCTCTTGACTACCTGGGATAAGCTATGGATACATGGGAATGCATTTATTTCCAGTGTTGATTAGTTCTTCCCTTCCACTTCATTTTCTATCTTTCTCCTTCTTCAACTTCTACCCGCTGCCAGACATTGAAAGTCTTCCAGGAAACCAGAGCTCTCGACACAAGTCTGAGCACTCTCTCTGGGAAGGAGGCTTTCATACCACACAAATGACTCACGTCCCCCAGGAAAGTGTGCTCTCTTGTTTCTGGACCACTGTGGTAACAGCAGTGCTTTGTTTTTGTTCTTTGTTGATTTTTTTTTTTAAAGAACAAAAGCCACATATTTTACTATCTGGTTCTCTGTGGTTAAAAAATATGTCCATGGATATTCTCAATTGACTTTCACATCAACCATGTGAGATAGTGTTAAATGTTTTCTATCAAATGCTCTGTGGTTTATGACCTCAAAAAGTCATTCATCTCTCATCAGCCTTCATTTTCCTGGGGACATAAGATAAGTGATTACATGTCTTCCCTCCACCTTTGCATGCTGAGCAGTGTTTTATCAATGTCAAAGACAAAACTTTGCTCACTGCTTCCATCAGATAAAGCAGATTTTACCAACAACTCTTTGAGTTATCAGGCCCTTTTAGCTTTAAACTGTAGGGCAATTAAAATGAATGACTCTGAAAACAGGGAGGATCTAGGGGTAGTGCCAGGCTAGAAACTAATGGGAGATATAATCACTATGTTCAATTATAGTAGCTACCACTTATAAAGTATATAGCATGTTTAAAACTGTGCTAGGATTCGTGTCCATTTGCACATTTTATCCTTAAAAATATGCAACAAAACCTTTCTGCAGAAAAGAAAATTTGAAAGATTAAAGAAAACTACCCTGAGATTTCATAGTGAATAAAAAGTGGAGATGGAGTTTGCATTGAAGTCTGCTATCTCAGAAACCCACATACTATTGCACTCTTCCTCTGCACATGTAATTCTGTTGCACTTCATAATGTTGCAAAAAATAGTATTATCATCTAGCACTTCCTTATCATAGTAATTAACATCATTTTTGTTCTTGTCCTAGATATCTGGCCATTGTCCACCCGCTTAGACCCCGAATGAAGTATCAAACAGCCACTGTCTTCATTGCCTTGGTTTGGTTAGTATCTATCCTCATCGCCATCCCTTCTGCCTATTTCACAACAGAAACAGTCCTCCTCATTGTCAAGAGCCAAGAGAAGATCTTCTGTGGCCAAATCTGGCCGGTGGACCAGCAGATCTACTACAAGTCCTACTTCCTCTTCATCTTTGGCATAGAGTTCGTGGGTCCGGTGATCACCATGACACTGTGTTATGCCAGGATCTCTCGGGAGCTGTGGTTCAAGGCAGTCCCTGGTTTCCAGACAGAGCAGATAAGGAAGCGGCTGCGCTGCCGACGGAAGACTGTCCTGGTGCTCATGTGCATCCTCACCGCCTATGTGCTGTGCTGGGCGCCTTTCTACGGCTTCACCATCGTGCGCGACTTCTTCCCCACCGTGTTCGTGAAGGAGAAGCACTACCTTACCGCCTTCTACATTGTTGAATGTATCGCCATGAGCAATAGCATGATCAATACCCTGTGCTTCGTGACCGTGAAGAACAACACCATCAAGTACTTCAAGAAGATCATACTGCTCCACTGGAAGTCTTCTTACAACGGGAGTAAGTCCAGTGCCGACCTTGATCTCAAAACCACCGGGGTGCCTGCCACGGAAGAGGTGGACTGCATCCGACTGAAATAACCCAATGGGCGTTTTAAAGTGTAAACTCAGATGGGACCTTGGGGACCAGAACTAGTTTGCTTAGATACACACTTTCAACCAAGGAATCTTTGTTTCCTGTAGAGGGCAAAGTAAATGGACAACTGTGACTCTAAAGTTGAAGGGGTGGAGAATTTCTAAAATTAGATACAATCACCAGTGGCTGACAATCATTAAATGTCTAATTTGTGCAGGGTAAGCACTGGTGAAACCTGTATATATTTACACTATATAGTTGGCAAAAACAAATAGGGATTAAAGTACGAAAAATGCTGGGTCATAAACAGTCTGAAATAAGGTACTTTTCAGAAGGGAACCCAAATAGTCATCTAGGACAGCTCTACAAGTGTTTGGAGGGTGAGGATTTCTGTGCAACTCTGAAGCTACTCATCAGACATTGATGTAGCCCAACTGTAGGATTGTTCTTAGGCTTAATCTTACCCCTAACATTTGCAGGGTTGGGCCAAGAATACAAAGTAGGCTCTGGATTCACTTTCTCTGCACCTTTTCTCTTCTCCTCCCTACTTCTGGCTGTCTCCACGAGGAGCTTTACATGCATGCATAAGGACACAGCTGTTATGCGTGGCCAAATTCTGTCCAATTCTCTCCCCTGACATGATTTGAGAGCAAGATATCTTTGTTGCTGGTGTTTGAATCCCATTATAGGCATTACTCCTTGGGATTAACACTTGCTTCTCTTCAAATGGAACTGCTTTTGAGAAAGATAACCCACCACATTTCTACTCTTCAAAGTGAATGAAGTCATGTGATTCAGTGGCAATGATAAAGGTTCATTATAGAGTCCTGGGCCCCAGGAAAGAAAGGGATATGCAGATGTCAGGTTGGAGCCCAACAATGAGATTCATTCACTTCACAAGCTTACTGAGGGCCCATCCTACTTTCTAATCCACCTACCTTGTTTGGTGTTTTGAATTGTGCATTTGGAATTTTGGAGCCAGAAGATCTGTCACCTGTGTGAATCCAGGTAAAGCCCCTCATGGGGGCCAAAAATAATATCTGATATAGCTACTGATGAGGTAGTCGTGAAGAGCTAATGATATAATCTGTGGGAAAACTCTTTCAAATACACAAATAATCAAATAAATGAAGTAATAACTGTGTGTAGTATGGCTGGACAAAGAAAAAATTGTTACTCAGTTTTATGTATCTAGAAACCTCACCATCTCCCCCTTTAACTATTCTTTGTGTAAATGATTCTTTTACCCTTCTTATCAGTGCTATGTGCATCATTATGTTCTTAATAACCTGTTGGGACAACTAGGACATCAAATTTGGTGGCAGTGTATAAAAGACACTGGTGAATTGGTCTGAGTCAGAAAATGAGCTCTGGGTTTTAGAGAGCTCATACTTGGAGTATCTTTGTGATTATGGAACTATTGATTGTGTTTCCCCAGCCAGCATGAATCTGAGCAATGTGATACTTGTTTCTTGATCTTTTATTCTCAGTGTGTATAACGATAGAGCAGACTTGTCCTTTTCTTCTTGATTAGTTTTATCGTGGTACATTTAGAAGACTGATTCCTGAATGGCACTACCCCCTCTAAATACAGTTAACTTATTTTTAGCAGCAAATTTTAATTTTTTTATAGTTGGTTCATATCCTGAAATATACCTTTCAAAAACTTACTTATTTTTTCCCATTTAT
Organism: Scalopus aquaticus; assembly: GCA_004024925.1. Taxonomy (NCBI): domain Eukaryota; kingdom Metazoa; phylum Chordata; class Mammalia; order Eulipotyphla; family Talpidae; genus Scalopus; species Scalopus aquaticus. Next base: position 18,561 of record PVIJ01019681.1, read on the forward strand.
CTAGCAGACTTATCCTATAGTTTGATCGGAATACTTTCATTAGTGTAAAAACTAAATAAAATATAAGCCTAAACCCAACATGACTTAAAAAGTAACTCTTTTTTTCTTTTTATGAAATCATATATTACATTTTTTTAAAGATTTACTTATTTATGCATACAAGAGCTTGTGTGTAGGCCAGAGGTGTGGGGGAGGTGAGAGGATTCACCAGAGACAGAGTGGGGAGCTGAACAGGCACACTGACTCAAATACACTGCTGGGGGGAGCAGCAGGCAAGTCAGGAGAGGTCTGCTGCACCATGTGGGAAGTTCCCTGGCTGGGGATCGAACTCTAACTCTTGCTGCAGTGGCTGCTGATAGCTTCATCATGCTGAAATTTAAGCCCTTGCGCCACCAAGGAGGCCCCATATATTACATTCTTTTTTTTTTTTAAGATTTATTTTCACATACAAGCTGGGGTGCAGGCCAGAGATTTTCGCATACAAGCTGGGGTGGGGCAATGAGAGGGTTCACAAAAGACAGAATGGGGAGCAGGACAGGCAGATCGACTGAAATACACTGCTGAGGGGAGCAGTGGGTGAGGCAGGAGATGTCTGCCATACCATGTGGGATTCTCCCCGGCGAGCAACAAACTCACTCCGCAGTCGCTGACAGCTCCACAGTGCTGTGCTGACCTGTTACGCCACCAGGCAGGCCCCATATATTACATTCTTAAGTCAGGAGGAAACTTATCTTTTGGACTAAAAATAATGAAATGATATAATTTTTACCATTATGTTCATTTTTTTTCCTTTAGGAATGCTAAATAAGAGCTGACTATTAAATAGGAGCCTTTTCTATGTGACAACAAAAGTCTTTCTGCATTTCAGCCTAAAATGTATCAATTTTTTACTTAATTGACTATCTGTAAATTTTCTAGCATTGTGCTTGCTTGTGAATTTACACTTATTGAAAGTATTGTATTACCAAGTGATATCTAAAAAATGTATATCATTAATAATCAACCATAATGTCCTGTCATTTCTGCACTTCCCCCTCTTCATAGCCCCTCCCCCCAAGTTCTTTTCCTAGTTGTAGTGATTGCTCTTAAGTGAGCACTGGGTAGATGCTGGTTCAATGACTATATGAATTGTGAGAGCAGTTCTAACTCACACTATAATTGCTTACGAACATTTCCTCTTCATTCTAAAGAGATGTTTAACTGATTTATATCTTCTTCTTATAAGACTGCTCTGGTAAAGCCATTAATACTTCATCTGGATGCCAAGACTTGAAATCTGAGGACCTGTTTGTGCTTGTGACATTGCCAAGGCTAAACCTATGAACAAGTTCAAAGTGAACCGAGAACTAGATCTGTGATACCACTCCATGTGTGGATTAGTGACTGATGCCCTGTGAGTTGTAGCCTGAGGGCTTCTCCTAAAGTTGGTGGTAAGCCCAACAAAATGACACTTGAAGGTATGTGTCTTTTTTTTGCTCTCTAAATACTTTCAACATGCAAAGAGATGTACACATTGCCATACACAGAACGATAAAGACATGATTTTGTAAAATCAACCATTTCAATAAGTAAAAAGGAAGGGCAGATTTATGAGGAAGCTTTTGGAGATTTTGCTTTATGAGTACATATTTTAAAAATGTCTTTAAATCAAAGACACTACAACTTGGCGATGTGGCAGTCACCACAGCAAGCCCTCAAGCGTGAAACAACTTCCATGCTTGTTGTGGAAAGAATGCTAAAGAATTTGTGAGATGGCCAGAAATTATAAATAAATAAGTCCTGTTTCTTGAGAAATGAATGAGATGAATTTTTGGGATGTATCCACAAAGAATGAATCCAGTTTTCCTTCCTTAATTGTGAGAATATCCAATTCAAATCATTTATTTTACAGTTGTTGAAACTGAAGTCCAAATTGAGGAGGAGATACATTCAAGGTTGCACAGCTGGTCTGTATGAGAGCCAGGGTCAGACCCTAAGGTTCCAAAAGTTTAGTACAGGCTGCTTCTAGGAAATCAGTCACGGATGCAGGGAGCATCAAATTCTTGGAAAGGGAAAAATCCTTTCCAAAGATCCTTGAGGTGGCTGTTCACCCCCCATTCTGGCCTTCTCTGGAAACTCTTAAGGAGTTTAGCAGAGACATTCCTGGTTCCTTTAAAAGCCAATTTTAGCTCATTCTATCCCCCTGGGAACTTACAGAATAGGCTTGAAGATCAGGATATTTTAGGGAAGAACTTCTAAAAAAAATGTTTATCACTGTTCTTTCTTTGCTTTAAGTGGTTGCCTTACTTTGGGTCGCTAGGAATAGAAATGGAAAGATACTGAGCCCCTTGTTCACTGGAACAGCTGCCCCACCCTAGGAAAGCAGAGGATGGAGAAACAGAGCCATAGTGGGTGCCTGTCCAGAATAGGGGTAGACCTACATGCCTGGCATTCCATAGTTTCAGTGGGGTCCCTCCTGCCACTGTCAGGAGGCATTTTGGACCAGGAAGGACTTGAAGTATGCAGGTGGGCTATAGATAAACATTTATTTGTTCCTAAAAACTAAAATTGATTTTTACTGGGGGAAAACACTTTTCACATATTAATGGGATTGACATCATATATTAATGGGATCGACATCCTTAAAAAGATGGCCGAAAATCTGAAAAACACAGAGATATAAATAAATAATACCAGTCTTATTTGAGAGTACAGTTTAATAGGAAGAAAGGGAAGAGAGAAGAAATAGAAACTACCCCTATGAGGCATGTCTGTATGATAAAGGGAAGCATCTCATAATTAGGGCAAAATAAGAGAAAGGATGCAGAAGAGGAAGATGTTGAAAACAAATTTGGCTGATTTTGTTACAGCGAAGGCATCTCTGTGTGTCAGGGACTGAGCTGAGCACATTACAGGGATTGTCTTGCTCAGTCTTCACAACAGCTCTCCAGTACAAGGGCAAGTGTCACTCTCAGTTTACACATGAGAAAAGTGAATTTCAACTCAGAAAGGTTGTTCAGGATCACACAATCAATGAATGTTGTGCTGAGATTTAAATCCAAGCATTTAAATGCCAGAACTCAGTGTTTTGATTCCCCGGTGATTTAACCTTTTAATGATTTTTCTAGACTTTCCTTATGCTTTCAGTTGTGAAAATGAGCATATGCAAGCCCTAATATGAGAGTAGCAAGCTAGAAGAGAGATCCCCTGCATGCACAATCAATAAACTACGGGACCCAACATGCTTTGTGTCTTTGACGGGAAGTGATGCTACTTCTCCACACCCACCTATCCCACACCCCAAGAAAGAAGGAGATGCTCTTTACTCAGCAAGATCACTTTCAAAGGCTATATATATATGGATGCCACCTTGAGTCCATATAAATGTCTCACCATGAGACTGTACTTTCCAGATTGCCTTTTTGTTGCTGTTTTCAAATAAACCCATTCTGTTGGTGCAGCAATGGTTTTTGTTAGTGGTCAACAATAGTAATCCAAATAAATGCCCCTCTCCTCATAGCCAATCATTAAGTGATAAATAATTTCCTAAATTAACCAGATGTTCTCAAAAATTCAGAACACTGCAACTCCCGTGTTTACTTTTCCCTATTATGACAAGTTTTATATAAAAGAAGCCCTGAGATTTACTTATCAAGTCCATTGCTTCACTCTCTCCTAGTTTGTTATGAACAGCTGACCCTAATGCAGAAGTCCTTAACCTTTGAGTGCCATGGGTATTTTTGGCATTTGTGAAGCATATAACCCCTTCTCAAAATACAGTTTTCAAATTTAACTAAAATACACAGGACGAGGAATTCAATTATATTGAAAATTTGCAGTATAATTATGCAAATATTTATATTAAATCCTCATGTAATGTCTTAAATAATAAGATTTAGTACAAGTGCTAATAGCTACCATAATTTTGATGTAGTGATAAGTGCAAATGATGTTTTGAGATCTCTTCCCAAACTGCAATGTGTTGTAAAATTTCTATGATTTCTCTTGGTGACAGTTTCAGAGCCTACTAATCCTAAAGTCTTAGTGGTTCCAAAAGGATACATGCACCCATATGTTCATTGCAGCACTGTTCACAATAGCAAAGGTATGGAAGCAACCCAGATGTCCAAAAATAGATGATTGGATCAAGAAGATGTGGTACATATACGCAATGGAATACTATTCAGCATTCAAAGAAGATAAACACATGCAATTTGCAGCGACATGGATGGAATTAGAGGGGATCATACTCAGCGAAACAAGCCAGAAACAAAGAGAAAAATATCAAATGGTTTCACTTATAACAGGACTATAGGGAAATCAAATAGGAGAGACATTTGGCT
>PVIJ01019682.1:0-22878 GCA_004024925.1 Scalopus aquaticus
ATCCTTTCCAGCATTTGTTGTTGCCTGTATTTTTAATGTGTGCCATCCTCACAGGTGTGAGGTGGTATCTCATAGTGGTTTTGATTTGCATTTCTTTGATTATAAGTGATGTTGAGCATTTTTTCATGTATCTGTTGGCCATTTGCTTTTCTTCTTTGGAGAAGTGCCTTTTGAGCTCTTCTGCCCATTTTTTGATTGGATCATTCAAATATTTAACCCAATACCTATCCCCAGACACTATAACACTTTGTTTTAATGAGCACCATGCCCAGAAGCAAATCCCCAGTATGTGCTATTTCCAGTAATAAACATTATCTCTGGAAAGTTTGTGTTGCAGACTAGAGTAAGCAATGCCAATGTCTGCATTATATCCCAAATCATTACTGACTTAGCAAATAAAGTCTATTATCTGACCTGATGCAGCTTACTTTCATTACTTGGACAGAATTATTTAAATTACCCCATTCATAGAATTAAACAGATAAACAAAATCTTGACTTTACTTAAAGAAAAAAGATCCTTATTCAGGTATATGAAGGGACATACCAGACTCTTGGGAGACTCAGAAGAGTTAAGCACAGTTTAAGGAAAACTTCTACCACCGCATTGTGGAACTACAAGTCCTAGATCTGTTGCAATGCCAAGTTCAAATCTATAAAATTCACACTGCTCTCCACCTACTTCAGTCCACCCTTCTTTACTTTTAAGTAATGCCCAAAAGCCTCCAGGAGAGGGACGTTAACCCTGTTCACACCATGAGCCTGCTCTGGCTGACTGGACTTCCATTCCTAGAACTCTTTTACCTATAAGATTCCTCTGGCACAGAGGCATCCTGCAATGCTGCCTTGCTTACCATTCCATTGTGTCCTGTTCACACATTCTTCAGTGAGCCTGAGAACCTGTCCAGTGTGAGGTCAGACCTTACCTATGTTGATACGCCCCCCTCTTCCCCTTCAACCCTCTACAGTGTATTATCAGATACATATAGATAGAATATATTATCAGGTATACATATCTGATAGATATATATATATACACATATATATAGAATATATTGCTTTGAAATAAATCACTTTATTAAATAGGACTGCATTCATTTCTAGGGAAAGATGCCTTAAGACAAACTGTTTCTGTGATACTGGAAGTTTGTTTTCTAGTCTTATGGGCAAATTTTCCAAAAAGGCGCCCAATGTAATAAATATTTCCCCCAATAAGCAACTAAAAATCTGAAGGGACAACACTGTCTTACTAATGGGCTATAGAAAATAGTCATGTTTCTCAAATTATTTGATTTGGGACTGACATTACTGTTTCAGAATTGGATGATTTCATTTTCCACTGCTAATCATTAAGTTTATATCCCTCCCATTGAAAAGGGTTGGTGAAATGTTTAATAAGTGAAGATTAATTTTAAAAAGCTTTGCTGGCTCAATTCAATCTAAAAATAGCACTTAAGGAAGAAGAATTATATTTTATGAAAGGCCTTCTGAGCCTGTCCTTTGTGTAAGAAAACTATTTGTAAATTTCACAGTATACATTCTCTCTTCTTATCTGATGCATGACACCTAGCAGTGATCTGCAGCATGGAAAGGCAAGCATGACAGCTGGGAAGTCCAAGTGATACCTAGGTTCTGTTGACCTAGAAGGTGAGCGTTTCATTTAAATGCCCCAGAAATGAGTGTTCTACCCCAGGACGACTCTTATTTTATGAATGATGAGAAGCAAGAGAACATGTCCACCTTAAGTTACCTGGAAGTTCTGGCTAGCGCTTGCAATTGTAAGGATGCAAATAATCTTCAGAGCTGCTGTCTTGTATACCCTGGTAGACATATACTAAAAGGATCTAATGACAGTAAGCCTGCTGTTGTTGCAGGCAGGGCCCCAAGTTGGCAAGTCTCCAGACTTAAAAAGAGTTATCACCCAGCAATTACATTCTCAAGGCAGCACTGTAGTCTTGCTGTAGTTCCTCACATTTTATAATTCTTTCAACCCAGGGTCTAGACAAATCTAAGACCCATCACATATGCACCAGCCTCCCCTGCTACCTACCCACACACACTGACCAGCCTTTTCTTTTATCACGGGAGTCAGCAAAATCAAGCACACAGAATTGTAGCTTTGTCTTTTGAAGCTGATCTTCACTTTATGAAATGCATTATTAAAATGCATAGGTGTTATTCAAAAGATAGGAAATAGGATAAGGAGGATATGGAGAAAAAGGAGCCCTTGTTTACTGCTGGTGGGAATGTAAATTGATATGGCCATTGTGGAAAATAGCATGGATATTGCTCAGGGGTCTGAGCATTTGATTGGTATGATGGTATGATTATGTCCAGAAAATGCATCATTCCCAGTAAGTGTAAAATTTCTATGAAATCATTGATAATAAACTCTCATTTCCCATAAGAGAATCCTTATAGAGGCATTGAAATATTCAACAATGGAAAAATATGCATCAATCTTTGATTGAAAATTGCCATATCATGTTATATGAATTGGTATTAATTGGGTTTATTATATATGCTATGTACTATATCACCTGCTTTGGGGTATTATTTTATTTAATCCTCCCAAAAGCCCTGGGGTTTCTGTGTGACTCTGATTTTTGCCAATGATAAATGGAGGCTCAGAATGACTGCACAACTTAATTAGTAGTTATGCAAATCCAAGTTTAGGTCTTCTGAACTTAACTCCTGAATTTTCTTAACTATATCAAAATGTCTCTCACTTATTTATTCAGCATCCCAGACTCCATGTACAGAGGGTCAGAATAAATATTTTTCCAAAGAAGTCATGAAAATCCAAACCGGTATGAGATATCACCTCACCCCTGTTAGAATGGCTGTTCAAGAAGACAAGAAAAAAGAAGTATTGGCAAGATGTGGAGAAAAAGGAATCTTTGTGCACTGTGATGGGAATGTAAACTGGTCCAGCCCTTATGGAAAACAGTATGAAGGTTTCTCAAAATATTAAAACTATATCTGCCATATGATCCAGGAATTTTGTTCCTTGTTATTTATCCAAAGAATTTAAACACACTAACTCAAAGGGACATATGAATTCCAATGTTTATTGCAGCACTATTTGCCTGAGGCAGGTAATAAAAACAATTTAAGTGTCCAATGACAGATGAGCAGATAAAGAAAATTTGAGATACACACAGTGGAATACTACTCAACTGTAAAAAAGATGGAATCTTGCCATTTGTGACAACAAAACTATAAAGGATTATGCTATGTGACATAAGTCAGAAGACAAAAGACAGATACAGAATGGTATCACTCATATGTTGAATATAAGAAAACAAAACAAAGGAAGAGATAAAACTGAATCAAAATGAACCCTAGATATCTGACTGTAGGATTGAGGCTACCAAAATGCAAGGGTGGGAGGGTGGTGAACAAAGGGAAAGGGGCCCAATGGATTATGGTAGAGAACTATGGTACTTTGGTGGTGACTGTGTGACATTATACCTCTAAATCATATACGGTGTTGGAAACATGACCTCAGTGAAAACTTAATATAATTATAAAAAATAAAAATTAAAAAGTCTTTTTTTTTAAAGACCAAAATAATAAATTTTAGCAATGATATGGACAAAAAGGAGTTCTTCACTGGGATGGGAATATAAATTGGTGCAGTCACTATGAAAAACAGTATGAATACACCTCAAAAAATTAAAAATAAAATGACCATATGACACCACAATTCCACTTCTGGGTATTTATTCTAAGGAAATGAAACACTAATACAATAAGATATTTGCACTCCATGTTCATTGCCAGATCCTTTACAATCACTAAGATATGGAAATAACCTAAGTGTTCATAAGTGTATGAATGGACAATGGAGATATAGCTCATATATAGATATATGCATGTGTATATACACACATAGAAAATATACACACATGTGCCAATTATTTCCTGCCCTCATTTCTATCCTATTTCTCATGACTCAGATAAAGGTCAGGAGAAAGCATTTTCTTGTGTTCTGAACAAACAGCCAACTCGTGTGAGGGCTCTAGGATCCTCCAAGAGAATACGACCTTGCTCAGGAAAGTCAAAATGAAAGAATGGTGCTTCCATTGCATTTCCTTACAGCAAGCCCTGACCCACTGTCTCCAAAGAGCAGGGTTTACTTATTAAATTGTTTGCTTTGTATCTCAGTGTTTAATCTTTCCGTTATAAGAACAATGGGCAAAGTTCATCAAGATTTATTGCCCTGCCCAAATGTTTAGTGAACAGGTCATCCAGAAAAATCTGTTTTCATGATAAAGATAATAAAAATTTATAACCATGCATGTTTTTAGCAAAAAGAAATTGAATTGCATCTTCAAGTCCAAACAAAAGCACTGCTATGTAATTGAATGAAGTAACATGACAGTTAATTATTTTGTTATGATAACTCATTACTGTCTAGGGATCTTTTCCTCTAGGTTATTTTATCAAAACCAATCAGCGTGTCTTAGAGTCTGAGGGTTCTGGCGTTCAGGCCTTCACTGTTTCCTCTGAAAGCCAGCTTGCAGGTATCAGCATGAGAGCCATGGAAAAGCGCATGAGCATGCTAAGAGTTTTTCAATATTTTTTCAAAGCAAAAGTGAATGGAGAAGACAGCCTCCATGAACAACATAACAGAATCTACGAAACCTTTGGAGAAGAGGGTTTACACTTGTTCTTTCTTCTTTAAATAAATAAAGCAACACGGGAATTTTATATAGATCAATGTCTTTCAAATTTGGAAATGTATCATAAGCCCTTGAGAGCGAGCTCATAAATCATATATACCTGCTTCTCACACCCTTGGAGATTCTGATTCGATATGTGTGGCTAGTCTACAGCCTCATTCCCTGTTTTCTTTTTCTTTTCTTTTTTTTTTTAGAGATTTATCTATTTATGCATACAAGAACTGAGGTGTAGGCCAGAGGTGTTGGAGATGAGAGGATTCTCCAGAGACAGAGTGGGGAGCAGAACAGGCAGATAAACTGAAATACACTGCTGAGGGGGGCAGTGGGTGAGACAGGAGAGGTCTGCTGCACCATGTGGGAATCTCCCTGGACCAGTATCGAACTAGTGCTGCAGTGGCTCTGGATAGCATCATAGTGCTATGACTTAACCCCTTGCGCCACCAGAGAGGCCCTCACTCCCCATTTTCAATGCTCCTTATTTCCTTCCCTGCTTTAGTTTTATCCACAGCATTTATCACTTTTGAAGATACTTTGTAAGTAAATTATCTAATGTGAATGTTGTCTCTGTCAGTCTCCTCCCATCTGTTTTGTTCTCCAAATAGTTTCTAGCACAGAATGGTGTTGGAAGGGGAGAGAGGCAGGCAGGCAAGGTGATTATCTATGTGATCTTTCGAAAGCCATTTTTAAAATCTTACTCTTTTTTAAATTATGGGGTTTTTTTATTCAGGTAATGTTGGTTTAAACTATTCTACATGGATTAGAGGTGTAGGTTCACACATCTTAGGACGGATGATTCCAAAACCATTTAAGTCTAGTGTAAGACTCCGATGGCCATCTCAGGCTGAAATGTCTACTTATATTCTTAATAAACTGTATGCCAAGCCTGGCACAGGCTAGTGATGATTCTTTTGAGGACTGGCACATGCCTTACCCACTCACCTCATTCTTACTTCCTGGCCAACTTCCCTGCCTCTCTTTATTATTCCATCAGACTACATCATGTGTTAGGAGAATCAGGAAAGGTTAATGGAAATATTGTTAAAGACTAAGACAGCAGGAAATTCATCCCTTATTATCTAAACAAAGAGGAAGGAAAGAAATGTGAAAGAAGGAAAGAAAATATAAGCAACTAAAAGATTTCTCTAGTTAGAACCTAAAGATAATTGAGTGGAAGTTTACCCAGTTTCTGCCTAGTTACAAGTGCTAATCCACCTTCACACAAAGCCTTAAAAATTTCTACAGACCATGTCGTTTTAGATCCACAAAAAGCCAAATCAGAATCATCTTAGCTCCTTCCTAAAGAGTTTGATATGCAAACAGGCACTACTTTTAAGGAGAAAATTGTGAGAATTTGGAAATACTGAGAACTTTGATGAGCTAGAAATTTGGCTCAGGTTCACATGGACTTTCGTGATTTCAAATTCACTCCAGCAGTCTAACTAAAGTGAGCCAGAAAAAAAATGAAATGGGATTAAGTTGGGTAAGTCTTAAGTTATACTCAAAGCTGTGTCATTTAACCATTTCAATGTCTCTCTTGTTTAAAAGACATCTAATGATATAATAAGACTGAAAACCACATAATAGATATTGTCTCTATTATGTACTAAGATAAAATAATAGTGTAATAGTGAGATCGGCATCTCCTTTCAAAAAATATTACCCCGAAGAAGGATTATAACTCTGCTTTATCTATCCTGAGATCATGGTATTACAGGCTAGGGAGCAGAGTTTTCTGATGTATTTCCACCATATGTTACAAAAATAAAAATATGGAGCAACAAGTTAATTTTCAAAAAAAATTTTCTGACTATTTATTCAGTCACCAAATACTTTTTTTATAATGCTTAATAACATCAAGTACTAGAAGGAATTAAATTACCTGACAGTCTCTATATAACAATTATCTGACAGGCTCTATATAATACAGTGGAGGAGCAAATAAGCAATAGCAAATACATGGTATAAACTCAGCATTATTGTGTAATTGTAGGCCTGGTGGGGAAGGTACATATAAATAAAAGATGATTTAGTCCTGCAGTTATAAAACTAACAAACTTCAACTCCATGTAGCTTGAAGAATCCCATCATGTGCCCAGCAAAAAAAATGCAAAGCAGAGTGTATAACACAAAATAAAGGGGAACCTCCCTGATGGCTTAGGGTTAAGCCTGAGTTCAATGACTGGCCATATACGGTGCAGCAGGCCTCTCCTGTCTTGCCTTAGCAGTATATTTCAGTAAATCTGCCTGTTCTGCTCCCTACCCTGTCTCTCGTGAGTCCTCTCACTTTTGGCCTACAGCCCAGTTCTTCTACTAAATAAATATGTTTTAAAAAAATAAATAAAAGGTCAAATTTAAGACAGGTTATATGGGGCCTCCCTGGTAGCACAAGGGGTTAAGTCTCAGACTATGAAGCTATATGCAGCCACTGCAGCATGAGTTCGATCCCCAGTGAGGGAGCTTCCCACATGGCGCAGCAGACCTCTCCTGCCTCTCCTGCTGCTCCCCTCAGCAGTTTATTTCAGTTGATCTGCCTGTTCTGTACCCCACTCTGTCTCTGGTGAATCCTCACACCACCTGCACAACTCTGATCTACACCCCAGCCCAGCTCTTGTATGCATAAATAAAAAAATATTTAAAAAAAAGACTGATTATATATGTCATCTCAAACAAATGGCATGAAAGTGACCTATTACAACAAAAAGACTCTCAAACTGGATATAAGTAAAATTCAATGAGCTGTTACAAAAAATATTTTTTAAATAAAGTGATTTGGGAACACACTTAAGAAACTTAAAAATGTGGTTCCTAAAATTAAAAAAAATAATATTAATAAAAAACGTGGTTAGAAGATAAAGTAAAGGAACTATCTTGTAACAAAACTAAAGTAAAATAAGAGAGTTCAATAAATATCCAGCCCATTAAATTGAAAACAAACACACAGGAATTGTTGTTTTAAAATTTGAGAACATCAGTAATAAAGAAGAGAGCCAACAAGCTTCCAGAGAGGAAAATAAGGTCAAATACAAAGGTACAAGACATCATTCCAACAGGAACATGAACTAGTAGAAGACAAAGAAGTGACTTCAAACTGATAAAAGTAAAAGAGAGGCTAAAACATTTAATGTAATTAAAAGCACTGGGAGAACATGCGCAACTGCAATAATGGCTAATATTTATGGAATTAAGTTTTATAAGTGCAATGAGAATGTACAACTTAAAAAATTATACAAGGAATCGATTATTAAACTTATGGGAAAATGAAATACAAAAAAAGGAGGAATTCAGAGTATGTAGTTGTATCTACAGTTACCAAGACTTACAAAGTAATAACAAAACAAGCATTAATTATAGAATTGACTAAAAATAGTGCTGTCACTAACTTAGCTGGAAAACAGTGTGCAGATAGATGGAGTTTAAAAGGGCAAACTTTTCATCTATTGTAACAGAAAGTTAAAAATGTTGAAATCAGTAATTCAAGTAAAAGCAGTAGAAGAGCTTTGTTTCTTGTAATGCACGTTGGTCAAAGGGTGCACACTTGCAGCTGGAAGAGGACTATTTCTAGAGATGTGTTCAGTATGGTCATTAGAGTCAGCCAGATTGCTGTGTACTTCAAGTTGCTAAGAGATTGGATCTAAAATGTTCTCTCCACAAAAAAAGAAATAATTATGTCACATAATGGAAGATTTAGTTAACACTATTGCAATATGTAAATAACTAATATGTGATAGTGTATAACATATATTTTAATATATACAGGTATGAATCACACTGTATACCTTAAACTTATACAATGACATGTGCCAATTATATCTCAATTTAAAAAGTCATTTCTTTGTTTTCTTTATGATTATAAAAAAACATGTTGTTTCCAAATGCAAAAATAACTGCTAGGAAAAAAGCTGTAAGTTAGAAGTGGTTGCTACAAGAGTAAAACAGTGTGTTGGACTTGCTGTTTTTTAAGCATTGTTTTCATTATAAAGTCTCACTGAGTGACTGTTTTTAAACTATAAATGTATTTAGTTTATTTTAAATGTTCAATAAAATAAAAGCTATTCATTACAAAATAAATTAGGAACAAACCAACCAACAGCTTCAGAGCTCATACTGACCCCAGTTTATCCTACAACGTATGTGAAAGTGCACTGGCTAATTCCCAAGGTTTTAATATTCCCACTCTAGTTGATTTCAAGCTACTAGAATGACATCACTGAATTTGCAGGTGGGAAGATATGCAAAGTAACACACCATTATGTAGTATTTCCACTGTACAGATACAATAAATTGATAACACCTTAAAAACCCATATGATACTAAAATGCCGCAAAATAGTCAGGAAATGATTAGTTTCGAGTATTTGTTGACTTTATTTTTAATTCATTTAATTTAAATGGTCATGTTTAAAGCATGCGGCATTCTTGGAAATTTACAATTATCGCTCGCAATTATTATACACAAGCTGAATAAGTCAGCATCATAATATTGAAAACTGACATTATCCAGCCTATCACACTCCTGTAGAGTTGGTTGGATGGAAGAAATATAATTAAGAGAAAACACTAACCATTTAAGAGGCAATTCTCAGGGATAGGTTTCCTTATTTGTGATTAACACTTTGAAATGTGAAGGTAATGTACCCACAATGATAGTCATTCTGTGTGGGGTCTATATATGTGATTATATACAATCACAGTTGACTGTTCTTTTATCAAAAACATCATTGGTTTGTTTTTTTTTTTTTTACATTTTTAGCCACATTCACTTAAAAAAAATGAAATGTTTCATCAAGTAGTACTATCTTGAAATCTAAAGAAACCATCAATATAAATCAGGACCCAACCAAGAGTGGATATTTGCCTGGGTTACCTGATGAGGCTGCTAATAAATTTTAGTTTTTTAAGTGAATTACAAATATTTGAGAGCAATGTTGTGTCTGGCTTCTTTCGCTAGCCACCATATCTCTCACACAATATTTAAAACTGGTTTGAAATTTACCACTCATATTGCAATGATCTGTTCATGTGTTCTTTCATCTAATAGACTATGTACTCTCTTTGAAGGTGAACTTTTATCTTATTAACTCTATGCCAGCACCTGGTTGATATTTACCTTTATGAAATTTTAGTTTAGTCAGGTTAGTTTCCAGTAAATATTTTTAATTAAATTAACTGTATTAAATCAGAACTTAATTTATTACCACATCAGTATACTCCAGAAACGGCTATCAAATAGGCCAGACTTTGGATTATTAGGCAATATAATGTATACCAATTGGATTCAAATTCCATCTCTTGCAAGTTTTTAGATTTTCATCAAGTACATAAGCCCCATAAATGTCGGTTTCTCCACCCTAACACGTAAATAATAAAAATACAGTTGCTAAAACTAAACCCATATACAATACATAACATAAAACCTGGAGACAGAAAACTTTTAATAAATATTTTCTGTTATTTTATTATGCTTTTCTGCTATCGGTAAATCTATAGTATGTTATCAAGTATGTTGTCATAACACGACTGGCCAAAGAGGTAACCTAGGGCTTTAAAACAAAAATATCATAGTTCCAATTGCCAATCCCAAGGCTTTTCACAAAGTTGAACTTTATAATGACCCCCATGGTTTTGTAGTTTTCCTTCTATATGTAACCTAAGGTTTATTCATCTAAACCAAGATTGAATATTTGAGGAACTATTCAATTTTGATTTTTTTTCCTTAGGTTTACCTTAGAGATGTAGTATGCTAATTGAAGACATAGATTAATGTTCCAATTTTCTCAGTGGATCTTCATGCCAACCACAGACCTTAACAAGTTGTATGAACCCTGACAGGAAGTCAGGAAGTCATGAAGTTCAAAATTAGAAATGTGGGGCAGATACCACCCCCACAAAGCCCTTTCTAGTATAGAAGTTTGCCTCTTTTTGTATAATATCTCACTTCATTTTTCTCACCTCAATTTCTATCTTGAGATGTGTGGTCCAGGGAAATCAATTATGTGTATTCACTCCTGATACTTAATTGTTAGAGTGAAATCAAATATCGAGGCAGTTTTAAAAATTGCCGAAAATTCTGAATTTACCAATTGAAAAGTGAGGTTTCTGTGCCTTTCTTGAAATCAGGGTGAGTTGACTGCTTGAATCAATAGAGCATGACAGAGGTGACACAAAGAATCTTTGAACCTAAGTCATAAGAGGCCTTGCCTCTCCCACAGTGTTTGCTGGGGCACTCAGGCCACAGGGGAACCTGTGAGACCTGATATGCCTCGCACAGCCTTGTTATGGAGGACCTGCATCATCTGCCATATGCCATAGGTGGAGGCCAAAGCAGATTCTCTGGCCAACAGCTCAGGTGAAGCCAAATGTGAGTCACTGCAACCCAGAATCAGACATGTGAGTGGAGAAGCTTCCACTTAGATGATTCTAACCCTCAAATCATTTATGTCACCACTAGTTGTTCATCCACTCTTCCCGGCTGAAGTCCCAGATTTGTAGAACAGAGAAAGGAAGCTTTGTTGTCCTCTGTCAAAATTCCTGGCCTGCAGAAACCGTGAGCATAATAAAATGGTTGTTCTATACCACTAAGTTAGGGGCGGTTTGTTATGCAGCAATAGTAACTGGAACATTTGACATGAACCAAAAGGGAAGCCATCGAGGTGGAAATTCACAGCAAAAAAAGAAACATACTATTTGAGGAATATGCGAGGAAGAATATTGTTGCCAGGAAACTAGATTCAGTGCTTATGATACGAGTATAGAACATCTCCTCTCTTTTTCTTTTTAGTACCAGTGAATGTTGTCATCTTCCTCCTAATCTTCTGCTTCTATCTTGTCTGATCTCTGAACCTACACCACATATCCCCAAAATACAGACCCCAAGGCAATTTCCATATTAACTATATGTAAGATGTATCTACATCTAGGAAGAAAATTTTCAAATATCAGAGAAGGGGAAATCTCTCCTCTTGGCATAAAGAAGGAAAAAAAAATAAACATAAGTTTGGAAAAGCTCTCCTTTCTAAGGGTTACTCTTTAACATTATTTTGAATAAATGATAGAGGTGTGAAAGAATAATAAAATACAAACATTTTTTTAATCCTGGTAGAAAAGAAAATAGCTTTAGTAATTTATCTTGGCAAATCATGCACAAAATCTTGTGATGTATACAAGGTTTGCGTTATTTAACAGTGCCTGCTATTGTCTCTTTGACCTGACATGTCTTCACAGTGTAAGTGATGTGACAAAATATTTAAGACTTCGCTTACATGCTATGTTTCTTATTTATATGGTTCAAGCTAAAAATCAAAACACCATCAATTATAAAACTAAAAGCCAGTATAATATTTAGGACTGCAAAATGAGTGAGATTCATACAAGCAAAAGTAGAAAAATAATAATTAATAAATTTCAATAAAAAGCAATACGTTATTTTTAAAAGGTTTCTATAACTCCCTATAGTTCTTTACAAGCATTGACATAGATCTTGTAATGAATCATTGTTACTAATCAATAATAATGGTGATTACCTATTTAATGCTTCCAACAATCCTTTGAGTTAGGTACATTTTCTCCCATCTTGCAGATAAAGAAAGATGTAAGCTCAAGAGCCAGAATAAAACAGAGGGTAGACTATTCTCAATGTCTAAATGCTAAGCTGGTTGTAGAAACAGCACTGGGTAATCTAAAACATATTTTCACAGGCCTCATTTAGCTTCATTGCTTCAGTAAGACAATACTCTGAGTCAACCTGTCCTTTGTATTTTATAAAGAATCTTCAGTTTAGGGAGGTAGAACAGATTTCCCCAGGTCAAACAAATCCAAGCTAAAAAACACTGTATATCACAACTCTCAAGAAACACTACTTGAAATGTGTTCTCCTGTGAGAATAACAAAAACATATCATTTGGAAATATAGTACTTAGTGAAAAGAGATACTTTAGTTTGCTGGGGGGTATTTTCAGGGAAAAATGTACAATATTACAAATACAAACTTAAGTATCAAAGTGAATATTTGTTTAGAATGATAAAATATATCATCATTACAATTACAAATTTAAGAAGCAAAAAAACTCAGACATTGCAAAAATAAAAAAAAAATGAAATAACTGCTAACAGCTCTGTAATAACTTTTCCCTACATTTTTGGGTACATGCTCCTTTATCACATCTTTATATGACAATGATTTTTAATAGAAAGAATAAAGAGGTGACTCATTCTTTCTCCAATATGACTAAAGTCTGAGAAATAAAACACATAACCTCATACCCAGGTCTTCTCAGTGCTCATAAAATGACAGCAGGTTCAGTTTCTACAAAGACAGGAAGTCTGACAAATTCTATTTCAGCAGCTATCATCAGCAGTACTGTGGGCTGATGTATATCCTGTATAGTCAAGTATATTCCCTGCATAAGGAGAACTTCTATTTTGACTAGGAATTGGTAGATCTTCTAATTACAATTGTACATGTCCAATGATTGAAATACTTTCCCACAAATTAGCTTTGATTCTACGTATTTCAAGCCTTATTTCTCCTTTTGACCCAGCCGCTTCCAGTTCTGTAGCATAATACACTTCCTGTTCTGCTCCTTGCCTCCCACCAAACCGTGAAAACCACTATTCCATAAGAAGAAACACAAAAAAAGTGAGCTGATTGTAAACATCTGACATACATGCCAAGTTAAGTCTATTCTCACCTCCAGATCCCCCAAATACTCACACCTCTCTAAGGCTGTCTAACAGAATAAACATAATGTGAGAGAAAGTATAAAAGGAAGGTGATAGGTCTGAACACATAGCAAATTTCACTGTTACACATGTCCAGATAAAAACACTGTTTGGGTCCCTACAAGACCTTGGAAGGAGCCTGTCCTAGTGAGTTGCATTAAAGTTAAGCATCCTAGTGACATAGTAAATAAACTGTCTTTTATAGAAAGGGTGGTAGAAAAGACCCCCTACAGAGATTGAGCAATTATAAGGACCTTGAAAACTTCCTTCCTTTACAGTTAAGGACAGAATCAAAATTCCATTTGTCTTAGGATCTGAACATAGTGTCTTTTCTTTGCCAATAAACTTCATGTAGGCTGAGTTACAGTAAAGGAAGGCACTTAGAGTGTCCAATTAATTTAAGCTGCAAAACCACTTCATCTAAATCAATTTTAAAATGTTCTTGGCTAACATCATTTGCATGTTTATATTAATTCTCCACTTCACTTAGATTGTGTGATCAAAAAGTCTTCATTTAATTATAGTACAACCCTTCATCTATCAAACACAACTGAATCTAACAGTAAATAAGTTATCTATCTTTTCAATAAAGAGTACATCATCATCTACAAGAGCAGCAATCTTCAAGCTGAAAGGGTTTGAACAAACATGATACAAAGGAATGGAAACGCAGGATAAGAGGAAAGTAAGCTTTTAGTGGCTTTAAATACACACAGGTCTCCAGACAGAGATGAATTCCTTCCCAAAGTACTGAGAGAATTTGCAAATGAGAACATTGGTTTATTTCAGAAACTTTTGCATAACTACAGAAAACAGAGATGTTGGTAATCTAGAAGTGAAAAAGTTGTCCATCCCAAAAAAGAGGAGCTAGATGTACTTGGAAAATTCAAGACCAATGATCTTGGTGTCAATTTACAGCAAAATGCCAAAATAGATTATTGCTGTATCAAGTAGAAATTCTATAATTACCAATTCAATAATCAAATTGAATTTCTGGCAATCATCCAGAATTCTACCTGATTAAGAAAGCAATCTACTGTTTTGTAAACTTAATCCAACATAGTCATTTTCTCAACCATTCAGGTTTATAATTCAGAAGGAGTTTAAGTCTCTCTCCCTCCCTCCTCGCCCCCACCCCCACTCCTTTCTCTTTCTTTCTCTCTTAAGGTTTTTCCCTCTCTCTTTCCTTCTTGAGGTTGATTCTAAGCCCTAGAAAGCAATGTAGAAACTTCCATGTTATTCCCTCCCTAGGAGGGAGGGAGTAGACTATTTTGACTTTGCTCTATGTGCTTACTTGCTGTGTCAGCCCCTGCCACATATGCATGATCCCAGAAGATCCTCAAGGACAGCCTGTGGACAAGGCCCCCTTCAACAGCAACCTAGTTATCCACCTGGAGGAGGTAGGTTGCTGTGGAATCTAGAAAATCCTCTATCAACCTCAGCCTGATAATAGGAGCAAAACCTAGGATCTCTTCCCATAGAGATCACTGGAGTTGCTACAGCAATTATTTCAGGATAACGCATTCATTCCAATGTGTATTTGTGAAAAGCCTCAGAGAACATTTATAATGCTCTATGAATTCTGAATGATTTTTCACTTGCAGAGGTGAAACAGGTCACAAACTTGAATGTGTTTAGATGAGGGGAAATGACTTGAATTGCCTGAGAAATTGCAGAATTCAATGGAGTTGTCTTTGATTTTGTAAGATTACATTTTCTTTTAGAGAGCAGGATGGGAGTTCACAATGAAATGAAGCTTGGTTTTAGAAAAATAATGTTTTGGATTTGCACCACTAAACTATAGTCTATCTAAATTCAAATCTGATAAACATACCACTGTCTTCTAAGCACTTAGCAAAGGAAGCATTTATCACTAAGAACCCAGATGATTTTATAAATAACTCTTATTAAACTAATCATAAAATTTTTAAGTTAAAAACATCTCAAAAATTAGAAAAAAAACTATAAACTTATCCCTTGATGAAGAAAATCAGCACTTTGTTTTTTTTATAGCATCTCAGAGTCAGAAATGTCAAGGGAAAGAATTACTTTCAATTCTAATGTTCCAAATGAGACAAATGAGGCTTAGAAAGGTTAGGTGACAAACTCAAGGTCAAACACTCCAATAGTAACAGGGACTGAACTTAAAATTTGTATTCTTACTCTCAGACCATTCACAAGCTTGCTATTTGTCAGATCCTATGTTAGAAACTAAGGACATAAAGATGAATAGTCTTTATCTAGAATGAACAGATGTAGCTTTAAGCTCAAAGCTAAGTTAGGGAGTTGGCTCCAATCTCTAGCCCAGAGGAGCTCCTGGCATTTTTCTTCACAGAGTGTGCTAGAGCTGGCTCTAAACTAGCTTCCATTAGCCTCAGTGTGCATCTCTTCCCAGTTCCGGGTTCAGTGACATTAGGTCAGTATACTGAAATTAGCAACAGTGGAAATTAACACCAGGGGAACCAGCAGACACTACAATTTTCCCTCAACCACAGTCATTTTTGAAATATTTTCTAGTACACCACTACCTCAGACAGATTCTTATTTTTCACTCTTGTTGGTGGTATATCTTCTCTAAGCCTTAGTCTCCACGTCCAAAGAACAGGCTTTGAGGTAAAAGGAAGATTTCTAAAATTTTTGTGGCCCCTAAAAATCCTATCATTTTGAGGAAACTGCACAGATAACAAGAAATCAGGTAAGCAGATGAGGACATTACAAAGGTTATTATAGTTGTCATCATTCTCACCTCCTGTTTTCTAGGCTTTTTCCTGGTTCCTCAATGAGTTCATGAGTAAATAAGATAATGTACATAAAACTTCTAGTACAGATCTTGGCACATAAAATGGGTACTCAGAGAAGGCATTTACAATTATAGTTACATAATATAGTTACCATCATGATATATGATTGTATTAATCTATGGGGATGACATTGGGATTCTGTCCTTAGTCTTTATTGCATTGAGGTTAGAATATGGACAACCCCCCTGGCCAACACTTCCCCCACCCAGAAAGGTTCTCTTTGGGGAAAAGGAGACTGAAGATGCAATTAATGTGGGTCAGTAAGTACCCTGTTTTTCTGATGGCTAATTTGTTTACTTCTCTAACTCTGTGCTCTGATTGGAAATTACTCTTCCACTGGTACCCCAACATCCATGTAGCTGACCTTTCCAAACACAATTTTCGAGAATGTCATCCTCTAGAAATAGAGTTGAGAACAATGTGGCCAGTGCTATTGTAAAGAATAATGGCTATGTGTAAAAGCAGCTTAACTGGGAGGAGGAACAGGGGAGAATGTGAGACGGTCTCATGCTCTTTTAATGCAGAATATATTTGGGAAACAGATGGGTAAAAATTTTATAGCCGGGGTAAAACATGCTCACTTTGTGACAAAAAGGGTCAAAGTCAATCCAAAGTGCCAGACCTGTGGTTTTCTACTTGGCCCCTGGGATGCTCAGCCATCTGACAGAAGGAAAGACATGGGAGATTGGCTGGTCACATTTTTGTATGACACAAAGTTAGCAGTGACAAATAATATCCATAAGAGAATGAACAGGGGACCGCATTAGGCTGGTAAGATGAGTCCCTTGAAAAAAGTTCACCTGGGGTATAAGCAAACTCTGGGCTTGGGTATGACCTTAAGTAATAAGCACAGGGAACATTCTGTTCTTCAAATATTGTCTGGTTAGCACTGGCCAGTGTCAGGGAACCCTGAGCCTGCCTTTCTCTCACATTGTCTTTTTTAGATCCTGGGTTTTTATTTGTGAAATTGTTGGCTTTGTGCATGTTCCCTATGAAGTGAAGCACTAAATGTTTCTTTCTAGATGCTTACTGGCCCTAGATATGCATATGACTGAGCTTAGTTTTTGTCATTAAATGAACCATATTCTAAATGAGGTAAGTGGAGTTTAATATTTAGATTGGGGATGAAATTTATATTTAATTACTGGGCAATTTCTTAATTCTTATTTAATATATCTGGAGGAATAGCAGATAGGTCTTTTAAAAGTTGATGAACATTGCATTAGTTCAAGATAGACTCCAAATACATCATGCGAGAGATGAATTTTGAAAGTTTTTAATTACGTCTGTATATAGATGGAACTTCACGACCAGTTCTGGGAATTGGTCAAGCAAATGAACTTCATTATATATCAAGTGTCATCTTCTGATGAATGCATACATTTATTTTTAATAGCCATAAAATACATTCTGTTGTGAATGTAAAAGATTTCTAAATTTAAATTCAAGTGACCTTGTCTGTTTCCCTCTGAGATATAAATAAGGTTTACTATCTTGTTAATGGGATCTTGTCCATTGAGGTATATTATTACAGTATATGATAAAAGTGGGTACAAGTTGTAAATAACACTGAGCATTTTTCTGAAATGCATCTAGTCTAGATAACACTAATAATTGCCCTTGTGTAGGAAGAACATACTACAAATTTTTTACATAATCTCTATTCAGAAATATTTAATGGCTTAAAATTATGTTAAGGAAATGCATACACTCAATAGAATAAAAAAAGTTGTTAATTTTTAAGTATATGTAAACTATTCTTGATAAATTAGGGTAAACAGAAAAAATACATGCATAGCATAAGTTCTCATCTATTTAGTTCTAAATTTTCAAGCCAAAATTAATGCAATCAAATGTTACATCATAGTGTTCATAAGAAAAAAAAATTGCCAGTTGAGGAAAATATTATTCTTACCATAGTCAAATGTCTAAGGGATGGCCTTCTCGTGGGTATTCAGTTCATCAACAGCAGACCTGAAGTTCAATCCATTTAACAGGCTCTATAGTCATTATAAGAGCATCATATCATCTGTCGATGGACCCTGGCACCATTTCTTCTGTGGTCAATGATACTGGTGACAGAATCTGTGACAAAGAGCAGAAGTGGCACTGGGTACATCTGGTTATATTTATCCTCTAGTGAGTAATGTAGAATTGTTGTTAGAGGTTATATATAAGAGATTATAATATTACATATATCTAATCTCATATACGTATATAAGTATATACGTATATAAGTATATACGTATATAATCTCATATACGTATATCTCCCTACGTATATAAGGTTATACGTATCACTGACTTTATATCTATATTGAAAGAGAGTGAGGAAGAGTGTGAGGACACACGCATACACATATATACAACTCCCTGGAGTTGACATTCTCATTGTGTAACATCCACTACTTTGGGGGAAAGGGAAAATGCAGCTTCTCAAAATATTCTGAAAAGCAAAAAAGAAAAAGTGAGATTGATTTACACATTAAATCTAAAGATCTTGGAATGAGGAGAAAGGAAGACTGAACCCCTAGTTATATGAGATTGTAAATGAGAGAAACTGGTAGACCAAGTGGCTTTGACTATTGTTTACTGGCAGCAGAGATCATCAAAGACCCTGCATTGTTCAAAGGATTTCAGTGTTGATGACCTTCATTCTAAACAGATTCTTAAGAATTGGCAGGAGCTTCTCTCCAGCACAGGGGTCACTGAAGTCAAGAATCACCATGTAGTTCAGTCCCAAGACTGTGCCTCAAGTACTATTCATGTGGATGTGAACTAGAGGAGCTTTCACGTGGGGTACTAAACAGAGGGCACCAATGAGCTCTGGGCAGTCATCAGTCACCAACCATCTGACCCCATACTGCACAACAGAAGCCATGGCTGTTGTGGATAAATATACTTTTGATTTTCTTTGTACTTGGCATTTGGAAGCAGGGCTCATCCCAGCCCTTCTCAAATTAATATGTCCTTGAAGTTGAACAATTTAGTGGGTGAAGAAAATATTCAGAGAGTCGTTCTGGATCAATTATTAGCTTAAAAA
The DNA here is from genome assembly GCA_004024925.1 of Scalopus aquaticus. Taxonomy (NCBI): domain Eukaryota; kingdom Metazoa; phylum Chordata; class Mammalia; order Eulipotyphla; family Talpidae; genus Scalopus; species Scalopus aquaticus. The sequence continues at coordinate 19,248 of PVIJ01019682.1, forward strand.
GTGGTCTTGTCAGACAAAATATTTTTAATGGAAGAGGTATCACCATAGTTATTCCTCAAAGTTGTGATGTAAGTAGTAACAATTACATGCTCCTCAGATATTATATTATGATCAAACAGGTGGAGCTAATCAGGCACCCAGTCCTAACGTTGCTAGTTCCTGTCTGCTAAGCTAAGTGCAAATGAAGGGAGAGGAGCCAGGATGCAAATTTAGCCAGTGTCTATATGAGGCAAAAATCAAAACAAACCAAAAAAAAAAAAAAAAAAACCAGTGTCTAAAGGATATTAATCTTGGCACCTTGTTTTAATGCCTACATTGAATGTTTCATGAATGTTTGAATGTTTGCAAAGTATCTTGGAGAAATCATTTACTTTAACAGAATCTGTGGCTTATGTCCAACCAAAATGCTTAATTAAATATTAATAAAACCACAAACATATGATACACTTGTCATTTCCCTCCTGTGCATCTCGTAAAACTGCCATCAGATCCAATGCCCATGAAAATAGTCAACATTTCTAGGTGAGAAAGTTTCTACTAGTTATAATGCCAAAGAAGAGAAGGGTCACAAATAAAAGAAAGCATATTTTCCTTGATATTCTGGTTTTCATTCTTTCATTCTATTATTCATTTAATATACTAACTGCATGTCAGTCCTTTGCTATGCATTAGGGATATAAAGTTGTAGAGAACACGGTCCCTGACCTCTGGAGATTGTCCAGCTCTAGTGGAGAAGGAAGATGGGCACTAACATGTCACAGGTGCTAAGGAAGCCAAGGGTGCAGAGTGGAGGAAATTTTTCACATAGAAGAGGTCCAGAAAAGCTTGTTGAGGAGGTAAAATGTGAGCTGAGTCTTGAAGAGTGAGACAGGGTCAGGCAATGAGATAAATCCCTGGTTTCAGCTCTGGTGAGCTTATGAATCATGGTGCCAGCAACCAAGATAGGAAATGAACAAAGGAGGACTGACTCACGTCTGGAAGAAGATAAAGAGTTCAGTTTTAAAATTTCACCTTGATACGACAGCCTTGGTTTTGATCATACTGTGGCATAGTGAGACACTGGTTTTCCCTTAGGTGGAGAAAAATTCATGGCCTGAATGAACCACATTCTAATGATACTACCTTGGACAAATCTCTTAAACTCTGAGTTGTAAAATAGAACTGATGACATATACTTCTTAACTTGTACGGATCAAAATGGACAATTGTGATTAGGTTTATGATACTTTAATCTTTCCACAAGAACCCTCTTAACCCAATACGAATCCAGACAATCTATTTTGCTTCTGCTCAGTCTTGGTCTTTGTCAATGAGTGGAGCATGTTTTTCTGTTGTCTACAATCCCACCCTTCATGCCACGCCAGCTGGTTTTCTAATGCCCTACCTCTTCTCTCTAAAATTGAATCTTCTTATTCCCAGCAGGCTTCATAGTCAGTGTAAGAAAAGTATTCTATCTCACCTTTGTCTTTAAACTTTGGGAAGGAAATGAATGAAAATAAGGAGGCATGGTATCTCCCCTGTTCAAATATGTACCACCTATCGAGACCACACCTTGATGATGCATTCATTGTTTATAATTATAAAATTTATCTGAACTTTCTTTCTTTATTCTTCAATCTTCTGTCCTCCAAGGGAAGCAATGTCCTCCCACAATCTTGGAGCAAAGCCAGGGTACACAATAATGTTGTTCTGCTGGACTGCTCACGTGCACTGGAGGGTGACAGCTGGATCCCAGACAGCTGTGTATGGCAAATTGAAGTGGGATAATCATGAGCTGGGAGAGAAAGGAAATGCTTTACAGATTCACTGAAGCACAACTTCAAAAAGCACAGAAGAACTGGAGACAATTAGGAAACTCAGGCTGACAAGCAGCTATCAGGAACACAACTTTCCTTTTTAAAACAAAAGCATCAGGCTAACCAGGAAAGAGTCGCAAACAGCAAAATATCCTTCAGATAGCTGTAACCGGTGGTAATTAAAGCACATTTCCTGTGTGCTCAGTTTAGCAAGGACTGCTGGACCATTGAGGGTATTTTTGGCTACATGCTCTTCCAGATTTCAATGCCACCTCTCTGAGGAGAGATGATTACATGCCTCTCTCTTCATTCCGTCTATTTTGCAGGGCAGACAGAAGGACAGGATTCCAGTCACCCTTCAGTCAGAAAAAAAGACTTGGGCAAACACAAGAAAAAGGCACCTGCGGTTAGTGAGCTGGGCTGTTGGTTCAAAAAGTAGACAACCTGACAGGTTGAGTCCCAGAATTGCAAAAGGCTATAGCAAAGGGATTCAGCCACAGGTTTAAGTCCCATTTCCACAATGATAATTTTCTTCCTGATCTATAAAATAGAGACAAAGCACATCTCAAGGCTTCATAGAGATTAAATGAATTAATACATAAGATGCTCAAAAGAGAAGCTTTAAAAAAATTATCCCCTACACTCTTTGATGTATTGAGAAAATAGGTTCAGAAATGGGACTTCATCTGTGTCGTTTTCCATGGCATCTACGATCCCCACCAATGCTCAGGTTTTGCTTTCTAGTCAAATAGATAAACATGATGCTATCATAACCGAATTTTGTCATTCTATTTATGAGTTCATTAGTAAATAATGCAGTTACTTTAGTATTTATTTCCTTTCCCCGGTGAGGAAGTAATTTTGTAGAATGCTTACAGTTATGATATAGATTTTTTTTACAACAAATCCAAACCACATTTCCTAGTTTGATATCAGGAAGGAGGCAGGACAGCAAGTAGGCAAGCCCCTGAGACCTTCCCCAACCGGAAAAAACTTTGAAATATTTCACACATTGACTTTTCCATACAGTCTTTCTATACACAAATGATCATATGACTGAGAAATTAAGCTGGAAAAGCATTCTTTTGTACTGTCATATTCATGAGGACACAGATTAAAAAACACAATAGTAGGGCTTCCCTGGTGGCACAAGGGGTTAGTTAAGTCTCAGCACTATGAAGCTATCCATAGCCAATGCAGCATAAGTTCGATCCCCAGCCAAGGAGCTTCCCACATGGCTCAACAGACCTCTCCTGCCTTGCCTGCTGCTCCCCTAAGCAGTGTATTTCAGTCAATCTGCCTGTTCTGCTCCCTACTGTCTCTGGTGAATCCTCTCACCACCCCACACCTCTGGCCCACACCCCAGCTCTTGTTTGCATAAATAAATACATCTTTTTAAAAAAAAAAAGACAATAATATTTTTCCACCCTGGGTCAATTAACATGACCACCCAACTCATTACAAGCCTTGAAATTGATGCATCACATAGGAACAGTTCCTTTCCTCACAGAAGTGTGTATGAAATTAAATAGCTACTAAATGATTCCAGAAAGATGAGTCATTTAATGGACACTGGGTTGGGGTTTCCAAGAATATCCTCAGGTTGAATGATTCGCTCCCTGGGACTCAGAGATCAGCGCATAGGCTACTTCACGGTTAAAATTATTACATCTATTTTTTTATATAATATGTATTTTTATTGTTATTTATGTCTTTTACATTTTGCATTCCCCTTGGGTAGCCCACCACCAATTCACCCGTGATCCATCTCCATGGTCCCTTGTGTTCTTTTCTATTCCATTTTGTGCCCTTTCCCTTCCCTCCCTCCGGCTCCC
>PVIJ01019683.1:0-15000 GCA_004024925.1 Scalopus aquaticus
ACAACTCAACAAAAACAAAGCCAATAACCCAATCAAAAAATGGGCAGAAGAGCTCAAAAGGCACTTCTCCAAAGAAGAAAAGCAAATGGCCAACAGATACATGAAAAAATGCTCAACATCACTTATAATCAAGGAAATGCAAATCAAAACCACTATGAGATACCACCTCACACCTGTGAAGATGGCACACATTAAAAATCCAGGCAACAACAAATGCTGGAAAGGATGTGGAGAAAAAGGAACTCTTCTACACTGCTGGTGGGAATGTGAACTGGTCCAACCACTATGGAAAGCTGTATGGCGATTCCTCAAACGGCTAAACATGGAGCTTCCATACGACCCAGCAATCCCACTTTTGGGAATTTACTCAAAGGATACAAAAACACTAATCCGAAAGGATACATGCACCCGTATGTTCATTGCAGCACTGTTCACAATAGCAAAGGTATGGAAGCAACCCAGATGTCCAAAAATAGATGATTGGATCAAGAAGATGTGGTACATATACACAATGGAATACTATTCATCATGGAAAGTAGATAAATACATGAAATTTGCAGAGATATGGATGGAATTAGAGGGGATCATACTCAGTGAAATAAGCCAGAAAGAAAGAGAAAAATATCGAATAGTTTCACTTATAACAGGACTATAAGGAAACCAAATAGGAGAGAGACAATCAGCGGCGTGGGGGGGGAGGCGGAGGGAGGGAAGGAAAATCGCACAAAATGGAATAGAAAAGAACACAAGGGACCATGGAGATGGATCACGGGTGAATTGGTGGTGGGCTACCCAAGGGGAATACAAAATGTAAAAGACATAAATAATAATAAAAATATATATTAAAAAAAAAAGATTTGATAGTCAGGATCTAATTTGTCTCTTCCTTTGGTGACAGGGGAAATATTGCTCCTGGAGTTATAGATTGTTATACACTGAATATTTCTCCCCACACCAAAAAATATCTTATGTTGAAACTCCACCCTTCCATGAAATAGTATTAGGAGGTGGCGCCTTGGTAGGTAATTAGAATTAGATGAGGTCATGAGAATGAAGCCCTCATGAATAAGATTAGTGCCCTATGAGAGTCATAAGAAAGCTTTCTTTCTCTAGCCTCTGTCATATGCAAATATAATGAGAAATTTGCAGTCTGCAACCCAGCAGAAGACTCACTATAACTTAACTATGCTGCATCCTGATCTTGGAATTCCTGCTTAGTTCTGGAGATAAGTATGAGAAATAAATTTCTTTGGTTTATAAGCCAACCAACTTATGGCATTTTTGTTATAGCAGCCGGGACACACTAAGGCAGGAAATAGAAGATCTTAAAAAAGGAAAAGAATGTTGAAATAGCATAGGAGAAACCATTCACTTAACTCCTACTTCCTACTTCTTATGGTTATTATACAATCAAAATTCCTAGCAATGCTTAAAGGAGTGGTGTGCACAAGAAACACACATGAGAGTAAGTTATGCATAAAGGAGACTTTAAGTATGGTATGCTAGAAATTATGCTCAGATTCACAAGGACTTAGTGATCAATTGAAAAAAATCAGAGAAGTCCTCAGAAATAATCTAGTTATATATTATTAAATATAATTTATATATGTGCAACTGTATTTATTTTTATTATAACTATCTTAATAAGTTTTATTAATCATCTTGAGAATTACTTTTCCCCAATGTCTCAGCGTCACCTCATAGGCAATCTTTACATATTTCAAGGGTTCAGGATGGAATAGGCTTCAGATGTCTTTCTTTTTTTAAAAAAAAAAAAAGATTTATTTATTTATACATACAAGCTGGGGTACAGGCCAGAGGCACAGGGCGGCGAGAGGGTTCACCAGAGGCAGAGTGGGGAGCAGAACAGGCAGATCAGAAATACACTGCTGAGGGGAGCAGCGGGCGAGGCAGGAGAGGTCTGCCGCACCATGTGGGATTCTCCCCGGCTGGGCATCGAACTGGCATCACGCGCTGCCGACAGCTCCACAGCGCAGCGCTCAATCGCTGTGCCACCAGGGAGGCCCTGTCTCTCTTTCAATGAAAGCATTCTCAAGTCCTCACTTCCTAAACTTCTGAGAAAACTCTTGAAAAGTCTCTCCTCCCTAATTTGTCTCCGTCTCCTTCCTAAAGTTTATACTTAAAGAGAAAATGAAACAACAAAGAGTAGTGTAGGAGTAGGCGATGTCTTTAAGGATATTGACCATTTCAGCAGTTGGTCTTGCCACTTAATTACTTGGTCAAAAACTTCACAAGGCAATGAGTTCAGAACTCGGACCACAAAACCTGACAACCTTTGAGTCTTAGAGAGAGGTAAGCAACAAGATGCCTCACATCTTCCAAGCTCACTGGTGAAAATAAAACACAATTTGATACTTGTAGAATGACTTGCCACTTGATCCTGAGTTTAACATACACCCCACAGCATGTTTATATATAGATGTATTAACTAATGACCACTCTTTCACCATTTGCATCAAAGGATCTGATGTTCAGAGTGAACAAAACTGGTATGCAGCAATATTAACAAAACACTGTTAACTCTGCCTGAATATATCACAAGTTGTGAATGCTTCCGGAAAAAGAGAGAAAGAGTTATATTTTATTAGAAATAGTCAGTAGAAGTAAAGAAATAGAAGCAGGCAGGTAAACTTTAAAGCTAGGGGAAGAAAACATTTAACGCTTCCTCTTGCCAAGCTTCTATCCTACCTAGACTTTGACCTCTCTGACACTGATTCCCAGGTAGCAGGCATTACCATTGCCCTTTGGAAAATGGAATAATAACTGTTCCCACTGCCTAGTGTTTAAGAAGAGGGACGTTCTCAGTTTTATTGCTACTGGGGTGATGATTTTCTGTTTTGCCAAACTGGTCTCTGAATTCACTTATTTCCCCCCTGAATTCATTTTTATCCCAAAGGAATCATTGTTTTTTGAGGTGATTCAATTCTACTAGACTGTACAGGCATGGTGGCATTATTGGATTAAATAGGCCTTATGGGCTTACCTAGGGAACCCGTGCACCATTTATAACATTTCTATGGAAGAAATACATTTCAAGCTCTAAACTACCAGATCTACAAAAAGCTCATTAGTAAACAAGTAATGCCCTTTCTTTTCTTTCACTAGCCTTTGCCTGTGAGAGAAGCAAACACACTGGTATGAACTGCATTCTTTTAAATAACTTCTTTTATCAGTCGGAATGCTTTTGTCTAAGTAACAGGAGACTGCTAAATGTGGCTTAAACAATACGGACATTTATTATGACATTCAGCAAGAAGTCCAGAGAGAAGCAGATCTAAGAATTAGCTCAGCAGCCTAACAATGCCTTCAAGTACCTAAGCTCTTTCTAACCTTCCGCTTTGCCATGCTGTGAATGTCATCAATCTCGCTCATCCCCAGCCCCCAGGAAGCAGCATCTCTATGCATTAAATCCTCATAACAACATCCAAAGGCCTGAAAGGAAAGGGGATGGAGGTGTTTTCTTCTCATGCATATTTCTTTTATCAGGAAGAAACCTTTCCCAGAAGTCTTGCAACAGACTTTCTTTCAGGTCCTATTGGCCAGAACTCAGTTCCATACAAACTCTTAATGAATTCCTGCTGAAGAGGAAATGAGAGTAGGACCTATATTCGTCATGTTCACATGCTGGGCTGGGAGTGAGGCTCATCTTCCCTGAGCATATTGTTCCCACACTTGCACAAAATTAGTTTGATTAAGAAAGAAGGAATCGGTTATGGGTAGGTGAACAAGAACACATGTCATTGCACACCACTGCAATTTTGCCCTTTTTATTTCCTCTTGCTTATGAGGTTTACTGTAGGCTAGTAATATATGGCTGAGATTGGGCTGCAGAGATGAAACTTTACGGGATACAAAGCTCATTAACAAAACGTGTGCTAGAGTGCAATACTATGATTTGTGCAGCAAACTTGATGTTTTGAAATTATATTCCTGATTAGACTATGTAAATAGAGTGACGCCAGTTTGGATATTAGAGTGATTCATTGTCCTTAAAGACATAAAATGTGGGCCTCCCTGGTGGCGCAGCGGCTGAGCGCTGCGCTGTGGAGCTGTAGGCAGCGTGCGATGCGAGTTCGACGCCCAGCCAGGGAGAATCCCACATGGTGCAGCAGACCTCTCCTGCCTCGCCCGCTGCTCCCCTCAGCAGTGTATTTCTGATCTGCCTGTTCTACTCCCCACTCTGTCTCTGGTGAACCCTCTCGCCGCTCCACGCCTCTGGCCTGTACCCCAGCTTGTATGTATAAATAAATAAATCTTTAAAAAAAAAAAGACATAAAATGTGAAAAGTTTCCTAGTATTAAACATGCTCACTCATTGTACCTAAGTCCAATGAGTCAAAAGATAAGTTGCATATTAAAAAGAATGTTAGTTATTACACCACTTACTATAAATTGAAATTGTGGCAGATTTTCAATGATTAGTGACACAGAAAATCTTTGTCCAGGGACTATTAGCAGTAATTTTCCCAAGTTCCTAAATTCCTAAATTCTAATCAAATATAACCAACAACATAATCACCAAAGATACCTTTCTAGTAATGCTCACAAATATACTATTTCATGAAGATTACTTTGTATCACAAAGTTGTATGAAATGATTCACAACTTGACAAGCATAACTTAAGTTACCTTCTTTGTCATAACAGGGTATGACTGTCCCCTCCATAGGCCCCATAGAGTTGGGTTCTAGTACCCAGTCAACTCCAGTGAAGGAGTCTGGTATAGTCTGGGATACAGCCCTACTTAATTATCTAAAACAATTCTATGGGGGGGGAAATGTAACTACATGTCATAACAGATGTTAAACTAGACTTACTCTGGTGATTATTGCACAACCATACTAATATCAAATCATCATGTTTTGTGTCTGAAATGAATAAAATGTTATTGTCAAGTATACCTCTGTAAAAGTAAATAATAGAGAAAATAAAGTCATAACACATACACAGAACAGCAAAGCCAATGGCATACTAAGAATTTTCCTAGGAATGCAATGTGATTCACAGAAGAAAGACTAGTTCTTCTACAACACTATCCCTGTTTGGAATCTGAGTTTAAGAGAGGCTCAATTCTCTGTATCACCTCTCTTCCATAACTTTGAAATGCCATGGAGTAATGTAACCTATTTGCCATTATGACTATTTGACTTACCTTTCTCCATCTATGTGGGGTGAGGAGAAGTGAAGACTGAAATTCTCATGATTTTTGTGCTGAATTTCAATAGTTCTTTCTTCTCAAATCTTAGCTGGAAAATGAGGATAAAAGGATTTTCAAGCTATAATCATTCTCTTCATGGGGTTTAAATGTGTATCTAAAAGTGAAGAAAGCATTTCTTCAAGAGCATGTAATGTATCTTTTCTTTCTGCGTAAAAACTAAAGGAAGACAATAAAAGACAAGTAGACAGAAAATACTTAAATGAGAAAATAATTAAAAATGCAAATTGTCTTACTTAAAATTTAGCCACTGACAAGTTAAAATAATCTTAAAATTAGAATAAAAAAACAATATTGACATGATGTAAAATTTTCTCTATCACCTCAGTTCAGATCCCTAGTGACTGTGTTGTTTGCACCTGAACATTCTAACATTGCATCATCCTATCACATTTGAATTACGATCTTAATGAATTTACTAATAATCACTTATTGGCATTCAGCACTAGGTGTGACTCTGTTAAAGATTATATAGGGACTATAAAACACGGTACGTACTTCAAGATAGCATGAATGAGTAGGTAACGATTATACTCAAAATAATGCAGCACAATGCAAGAACTATACAAATTAATTGTCAAATTTACATATGACCTAAAATGTACATTTTTAATATTTTTCATCTGCTTTCCTGTTTTGACTTTCTGTATGTGCAGTTCTCCTTCATTGCCTTGGCTCTTGATCTTTATAATGTGGGTGAAGCAACAGGCCCACTGTACTGTAGATTTTTTTATAAAGCTGATGTTTGTGATATTCTATCTCCCTTTACAAAGCCAAAAATAAGACTAAGCTAAAGAATTTCGAAACTTTTTATAATGTGAATAACTTTCTACTTAAGAGTTGTTTAGAATTACTTCTCAGGAAAGAACAGACGTTGTTAAAGCTATAGAACTAATTGGTTGTTCCACAGTTCTATCAATGCATGAGAAAGCTTCTGTCTATCCAGATATCTGCCAGAAAATAACAAAAGGTTTTCACTGACATGTAGCTCATGTAATATTTTGGAATTCTACTTTCAACTCTATATTCATTGTGTTTATCGTCTTTGTCCCTAATCATGTTGTTTTAGGTCCTAGAAATTCTCTTCTACAATTGCAAAATTGAATAAACATCTGTGCCTAATTGGAAGATGGCTAGAAGTCATTATTTTGGACCTGCAAAAAGAAAAACTAAAGTAACAAATACCAAGGAAATGATGCATCCTTTAAAAAGTGAAATGTCTACCTTTCTCTATCCAAGAATTAACCAAATTATAAAGCTTTTGTTAAGTCAGTTCTATGTCATATCTCAACTTTAATGTGAAAAATCTTAAAAATCTTTCACCAAGAAACTATTCAAAATATTTTCAGAAAGAATTTCTTCCTGAAACTGAGAAACTGGAATTAGAGATACATAACAATAAAACAACTACTTGATAGTCTATTTTGAGTTGATAGACAAATAAGTAGAAAATGAATTGTTTACTTGAAAGGAAATTGTCTTAATATCCATTATTTCTTCCTATTTGATGGTGAAGTAATATTTTAATTGTTCAGCAATTATTATCCTATATAAAAAATTGTCTTTTTAAATGAGTAGGCCAAATAAAATAGGCCAACTTATTTATGAAAGTATTTCCATCCACTTACTCATAGCTCTTGGCTTTTGACAAGATGTCTTTGATATCTGAAATGGAAATATTCATTCTACAATTAAAAAATTCTACATATTTTTTTTTCTTGTTAAAACCTTTTTGGAAGAGCTTATTTGAATAGTATAGGCCCTCCATTGAAACTGAAGAACTATAGCCATTTGTTCAATTTTATATATTTATTCTATTGGAGCTATGATTCCTAAGCATATCCTCATATGACATTGGAACCTTTTTCTGCTAAACATTTATACATAGTTTTAAAGTTATAAAACTTGTGTGCATAGAGAACATCTTTTGGCCACATACTCCATGCAAGACCCCATAAGGACAAAAGTAATTCATGCTCTGTATCACAGTCTCTAATAAACTAAACAATAAAGAGATACAAATGTACAAGCAAGGAATAATGTTAGAAAGTAATTAAAATGTGTGTTTTAACATATGGAGAAATTTATAAAATGTTAGTTAGAAGTTTTTTTTATAGAAAATAATTATTTAAAACTTAGTAAAACCACACAAATATAATCAGTCAAATTCTGAGTGGGAAATTCCACATGACTTATACCTATTTATTTCTTTTGTAATTTTTCTTTTTAATTGAGATAACAATGGTTTAAAATGTTTAAGATTTAGGGAAATAGGTTCATACCTCTTCAGGCACCACACCACACTCACCACCAAACCACTCATAGTCCTCCATCATAGGTCACTGGGCTCTCTATCCACTTTGTACTCCACCCCTAAGCACTCCCTCTATTAGCCTCTATTATGCAGTGGCGATCCAAAGACAGTGCCTAATAAAGTACAGGTCACTGTGAGTTCCTTACCTGGGAACACAATTGGAAGACCACTCAGTTTTAGGGAACAACAATAATGGGGTTCATTTAACAAACAGGGGAAACAAAGAGCTACTGAGGCCACAAGTGGCTGGCTATCTCACCCTAGATATTGTCCACAGTGTTCAGAAGTTCCAAACAAAAGGCCTCTCCTCCAAGATGTCGCCACGCCACCAATTAGGGCTGGAGTGAGTGGCAGCTCGAGGTGCTCACAGAGGAAGCCACTGAGACAATGCCACAGCAGCCCTCAGCAAGAACCTGCAGGTCCAGATGAACAACACCTTATACTGGAACAGACAACGGCAAAGGCAGCAGCATTAAAAGGTCCCGTGATCTGATAAACAGCTCTTTGGGACACAAACACCCGGAGCCTTTGGTGCTCTTCCCAAGCAACTGCAGTGTTGAGACTGGAGGCAGGCCATGCCTCCTGGTCGCTGCAAAACTCTGGCTTTTTCCTCTTCGGAGTTCAGCTACTAAGGCTTCTTCCTTCTTTCTTTTTTCTGAGGTCACGTAGAGAGTGCTATGGTCTAGGCTGGGGATCCACGTCCGGGATCCTGGGATCATTTTTGCACTTCCTTATAACCATTTCTAGAGTCTCCCACCCTAGGTACCTCCTGATTGGACCAGTCAACCTGGCAGGAGCATGAAGGAGGGACTGCCCACAGGCAGCAGCTTTTGGTGCAGGCAGGTGACCCTACTACACTTTTCTAACTGTTCCGCTGCTTAAGCAGCAATGAGAAAAATGCCCGTATTTGCCCTACAGACTACACTGCAGGGCCCCAGTTACATGGGCCCGCATAACATTTGTGACTGTTTGTTGTGCCAGCCTACTGTGCCAGCCTGGCACCAATGCAGATTCCCAAGATTCATGCAGACGGGCAATAACAAGTCCTGAAGCCCTTGGTGACTTTTTAAGCTTTTTTTTTTACATTTTTCGTAGCAAGGCACGTAGGATAAGGCAGGTAGGGTGGCTGGGGACCAGGAGGCTAGAGGCAAATCTTCACCTTCTCGGGGCTCTCTGCTGCTGCCGTTCTGCTTCCTGCCGCTTCTGCCGCACTGCTCTCACGCTGCTGCCGCACTCTCCTTCCTCGTGCTCTCTGCGTCTTTGCCTCGCGCACACGCACGCTACACCACTCCACTCTTGAGGCGCCATCAGGCATGCGCGTAGGCCTGCAGAAGCCCATCACTGAGGGGGTGGGCGGAAAACCCTGATAACTCTTCAGCCTACCCTACACTCCTTCAAACTATTAAGGTCCTATATTAAAGGCTTTTATCATTCAAATAGTCAATAATAAACTGACAAAAGTTAGGGTGTACACACTGATCTGTAACACTATACATGAATATACATATCTACACAAATTAACTAGTTTACCTATATATCTATAATTTTTTTATCATCTTTGATCTATTTTTCTGTCTCCCTTAAGTGTTTTATATTCTACTAATTGCTCAAAAACAGAGTAGCCCATAATTTCTTCATAGGCCTAGAATTTTAAAACTAGAAAAGATAAGAAATCATTGAATCTTATCTGCAAATTTTACACAGTAGCAACTATGGCAGCAAAATAATGATTATTAAAGTCTCATAAGCTATCAGAAATTAAACTTTGACTAGTCTCTGGACCTCTGACATAATATTCTTCCTACTTTACCATCTTAAACTTTCTTTTTGTCTTACAATCACAATATTGCACACAATTCAATTAGATAACACCAGCCTCTCAACATGATTAAAATGCCAGTTTCCACATAATAACTATGGATAACTTCGTGAAGTACAAACTGTTGCTAACTCTCTTATGCTTTTAACAAGATCTCTACAGTGAGAGTCCTTTATAATTACTTGAACTTATTTCCAACTCTAACCTCAATACAAATCTTTTCTCAAGGTGATTTCTTTTATCATGTATTATTTTGTCATGAAAAGACTTTCCTTAAATTCTCTTCTGCCCAAATTCAAAGGCTGCACTCCTTTATGAAAGAAACTCTCCTGTTCCAATTCATAGTGGTTTCTCGAATTTTCAAAAGAAGTATTCTATATATACATGTTTAAAACTCTGCTAGCTAAGGTGCTGGATGTAAAGACTCTCTCAAGCAGTTGATAATACACTTGGAGAAATTAAACATGTTCACATAAACAGAAAAAAAGGTTGTGTTTTTAAGTGTCCCACATATGAGAAAGAGGCATAAGTAATATTTTGCAAACACATTTAAAGATGGCAAAATTTTTAGAAAGAGCAAAGGACAATTCAAGACTAAAGTTAAGCATTGCTCTAAAGCAAGAGTTGGTAACTGCAGAAGGAAAGCAGCAAGTATAGAATTTTGCAGGACCTTAGGGCTTGTTAAGCTGGGTAATGAAGAGTAAGACTAGAGTAAGTCACAGAGAAGCTTGGTCATAGACAATATAAATTTCCAAGGAAAAAGTGCTTGGACTTCATTTTCCAAGAACTATGAACTATTGAGAGTATTTGAGCAAGGCAATTTCTTGACCAGAGCTCTGCTGTAGAATATTAGACCAGCTGGACTCCATAGAATGGATTAAAGAAAAGACATAATTCATGCTTAATACAGCATGGGAACTACAGTCCACGTAAGGACAAGAGTCAATGAGAGCCTGCATTAGAGGAAGTGAAAAAGAAAAAAAGGGGTCATATGTACCAAAACACTAAAATAGAATCAATAGGAGTCAGTAATTGACTGAATGTCTTTGGGAGTAGTAGCTAACAAAGATAGCTATACACAGAGAAAGAAAACAAAAGGAAACTTAAGTATTGAAGGGAAGACTATTACAACAATTTTGAAAAATAATGAGTTCTAAATTAAATTCACAATACATATAGTATGCACTGCAAATCAAAATGTATATTTAAATAAAGCAGCAATTTAATGCTTAATTGCACTCTGATATACCATCCATTATTTGTTATAACTGTTTCCATCCTGCCTCTTCGAAGATAACAGATACTGCTTGAGGAAGCGGGGAATGGAATGAGTAGAATGAGCTGAAATATTGAAAGTTTTGTTATATTCTATATTTAGGCATAATACACATGTAACTATTCCCATTTTAATGATAAGGAAAGTAAGGTTCAAAACTATTATCTAGGTTACCCATATTGCTAGAGATGATGGAATTGGTCCCCAGTTTTACTGACTCCCAGAACCCAGGGACTTTCAGGGGTATTAATAGGTGGAGTTAATTGGAAGCAAATTTTGGCTGAACATAAGGAAAAAAAAAACTCTCACTAATTATAGCTGTGAAGTTCAAGAAGAGAACGGAGACCAATGGGGAAATTTTAATGAGCTTTTGTAGGTATACAATCTGCAAGCAAAGGGAAATTACAAAAATTTTTATCTCAATTTGTGTGAACATAATAATTGGTATGTGGAAAAGATTCAGAAACAAAAATTAAAATATTATAGCTTTTGCTTCTTTCTGCTAGTGTATGCAGTTTTAAAATAGCTTTCTGTTGCCTTTTTTTCCAACTCAAATAGATTTTTTACAGTTTTCCTTGGATTCAGTGTGTTTGTGTTTGGGTGTCCATTATGGTAAATGTGTATGTTTTTCTTAAATTTAAAGGCACTAATTAAATTCAAAATTAGCTTTTAATTAATATTCTGGAAAGTAGTTTGTTTCTTGTCCAAATACATGTCTTTACATCACAGACTACCAGTGGAATAGATGAAAATATGTTTCAGGGTAAATTTTACGAGGAAGTGAAAACAGTATTTTTACATCAGAGAAGCAAGCTCCATTATATCTTCACATATAAACTCTCCCTAAGCAAGGTATAAAATATAAAATAAACTAACATTTTTACTTAAAATTGAAATTTGGATTCAAATCTCACGTGTTTACATGATTACATCCACTTGGGAAGAATATCCTCTCACAAGTAAACCTATGTGAAAACATAGGTCCTACCATATTCTGGTCCTACCATATTCTGAATAAAATTTAAAAATAGGAACATAGTAGATCCCAAAACAAATTTTCTTATCTTTGTCTTATTAAAATTATTTAATTTCCCCCTCCCAGAACTCCTCTTTATGAGTGGGTGTTTTTAAATTTTTTACTGTTTACTTAACTTTATTCTAATCTATAGAAAAATATTTACACGAACTGAGTGTGATTTCCTTGTGGAGCCCCCTTCTGTGTGGATCAGGTTAAAGTGTGGTAACTTGACAGCTTAGTTCAAGATAGAAATGATACACAGTTACAAAAATTTTTTTTGAAGATTTTATTTATGCATACAAACTGGGGTACAGGCCAGAGGCGTGGGGCGGTGAGAGGGTTCACCAGAGACAAAGTGGGGAGCAGAACAGGCAGATTGAGGGGAGAAATACACTGCTGAGGGGAGGCAGGAGAGGTCTGCAGCGCCATGTGGGAATCTCACTGGCTGGGTGTCAAATTCGCGTCGCTGCTGCCAACAGCTCCAAGGCGCAGCTCTTAAGCGCTGCACCACCAGGGAGGCCCTACACAGTTGCAAAATTAAGGGATGCTTACTAATAGCCTGACCTGTGACTTTTCCACTAGTTTCAATGTTAGAGGAGGTTTAGAAGCTGCTCTTTATAGTGAGTTCTAAACATAGGTGATTAACTACCTAAGCAGGTGATTTACTACCAAATACTATGCAGTATTTAGATATGTGTCATATGATGGTACACAATTGTTATTACAGGAAATTATATTTAAGAGAGGTACTTCTGATAAAAGCACGAAGAGCAACCATCATTTGGTACCCTTGGCAGAGACAGAATATTACCTAAATAGTGATTTGACCCTAATTATCATATTTCATTTTTTTATTTTGAAAATATAGTAGATTTTTATAATGCAGGCTACCATGAAAAATTAATGACTTAAAGAAGTGTTTTGTGTGGACATAAATATTGATTTATAAGACAATTCATTCTAGTATTCACTGTAAAAAATATGTAATAGTTACAATCACATGTGTATTTAAAATAAAACTCAAGCAAAGAAACAGTCAAGATGAAACCAAAACAATCCCTAGAAATCTGACTGCAGAATTGAGGCTACCAGAGAGGGAGGGTATGTTGAAAACAAAGTGGAGAGAGAGCCAAGAGACTACAGTGGAAGATTATGGGTGCTTTGGTGGTGGGTATGGTGTGGTGTGTAGCATAATCTAAAGAGGTGTGAACCTACACCCTTAATTAAGTACATTATTGTAAACCAAGATTATTACAATAAAATATCTAATTTAAATTAAAAATAAGGAAAGTTTAAGATATTACAAAAATTCATTGTATGCACTTTATAGCAATTACTCAGATACTGATTTCACAAATCAAGGCTCCAATTTTAGGATCTAGGCTCCTATAAAATAAAACTCTGACCTATCACAATAAATGTAAGTATATCATGAAAGACTATAAATGTAACCTTGTAAAAATGTCAGCTTGCCTTTCCCAGCTTCTTCTTTGAATGGCCGCATTTTCATTTTGATTTCTTATTGATTAATCAGGTTAGGCTTGAGTATGCTGAGGTAACAAAGAACCCTAAATATCTCACTGTCAAACACAACAAATGTTTGTCATGCCCACTCTGTATATCCAATGCACATCAGTTGAAGGTTTTCCTCTTCATTGTCTTTTAGAGATCAGGCAGATGGAGGTTGTAGCCACTATCTGGAAAGCTGCCAATCACTATGGCAGCAGGAAAGACAGTTCATGATTGTCTCACTATGTCAATTAAATGCTCTGGCCCAGAAGTGAACCATATTACTACTGTTCATGACTCCTTTGACCACAACCAGTCACATGGATTCACCTGAGGAAGCCAAGTAAAAAAGAAAATCAGGAAAGAAAATCTCACTACATCTCTATCCAAAACAGTTGGTGAACAGCACCAACACTGTAATTATAGCACCAACCCTACTGTTTCAAGGCAACTATTATTGAGTGAATAACTCACTTAAGTCTTGACCTCTCTGAAACACTAGCATGACTAAAAAGTAACATTAACTGGACACTTTTCCTGGCCAGAAGAGTAAAAGCAAACTTCTTAAGAGCCAACTCCTGCAGGGATGTTGCACTGGATTCCAGTGGACTCCAAATGGCTTCTACTAATTGTAAGCTTAGAAGAAACTGCTATTTTGAGAGGTTGAGTAATGTCAGTTACAAAAATACTTCAGTAAGAGTGGTCAGCTCTTGGCATGCAATTTGTATCACTGGAAAAAGAAGATCTGGAGAAGGGAATAATGAGTACATGCTATTATCATTATATTAAATTGAGGGTCATCTCAGCCTTAAAAGTTTTGTCAAGGTGTTACTGAAAATTCAACCTTTTTAAAAATAGGTGTCTTGTCAAATTGCCTTTTGATTAATTGTTACTAGGTAATATATAACTAATCAATCGAACAACAAACGAAAGTTTCAAACACAGGAACAATTTTCCCAGTACATTAAAGATATAAAAGAAAAGGATTTTAGGAATTGGTTTAAAAAATTAGCAGTATCTGAAACTCCAAACATTATCTGCCTGGTGGGAACAATTAACAGCACAGTTTCACACAATGCTTTATATTCTCTTTCTTGTTTTCTCTGAGATGACAAGCATTTTAAAAATGAAATAATGGTTTGAAGATCAAATAGTAAACTTTTTCGTGGAAGTTTCTTTTGAAATATTCTTATCTATGACATGCTGATTTTACATATTATGTCACAGATCACAAAAATATTAAATAATACTTGGCATAAATATTTCAAACTTGGCTATTTTATAGTACTCACAAGTTAGGATGAAGGGAGGATATTTTATATTTTAAATGCTTTTTACAATAATAGAATATGATAAAAATAAAAGGTCACTATCTTTTACAATATAACAACATAATTATTTTTATCATTAAACAAAATACAAGTGTTTCTTGAATGCTTACCATTTTCCAGGCACTAGCATTATGAAAAGTTTACATGTACTCATTAATTTTATTCTTACAACAATCCTCTGACATTGGTATTATCAGCAATTCATAAATGAAGATATTAAGACACTATCTGATTGCCAGAATTTTGCATTGACATTCTTTTGAGAATATAGGCTTTAAAGACAGGAAACAAAGCCTGAATATGACTTAAAATTGATGAGTGGTAATCACTTTCAACAAGTAACTGAACCCCTGTAAGCATCTTTGCACTTGTACAATTCAAGTGTTTTTAATGAGAAAAAGTATAACTAGGAATGAATGGAATTACTATCCTTCCCTTAATGTCCAGAATTCAGCATAATCACAGGAATATAGTAGATACTTCATAAATACTAGTTTTC
>PVIJ01019683.1:20000-22875 GCA_004024925.1 Scalopus aquaticus
ATGGGGATGTAGAATATAAAATAATTCAAGAAGCTTGACATTGAAAGGGAAGATGTGAAACGTTTTACATGTTTACATGCATGTAAAAAGGAGTCAGAAGTGAGAGTGTTAGTCAAAGTTTTTTGAAAGTGAGTAGTAAAAACTTCAAGCCAGTTTAAATAAAAAATAGAAAATTTCTTACTAGGAAACAATGGATCCTTGTTAGGATTCTTAAGGACTTCTCCTCCTACTCTTCATTTTGATGCATGTTTTTTCTGGTACTGCTGTTCATCTCTGACAAATTTCCTTTAAATTTCTTGTAGGGTAGGTCTCTTCAAAATAAATTATTTGGGGCCTCCCTGGTGGTGCAACAGGTTAAGTGCAGTGTTGTGGAGCTGGCTGTGGCACCAGTTTGATGCCCCGCCAGGGAGATTCTCACATGGTGCAGGAGACTTCTGCTTCCCCCGCTGCTCCTCTCAGCAATGTATTTTAGTTGATCTGCCTGTTCTGCTTCCCATTCTGTCTCTGGTGAACCCTCTCACTGCCCTATACCTCTGGCCTGCATCCCAGCTTGTATGCAAAAATAACCTTTAAAAAAACAAAATACATTATTGTTCTTTAATATGTCTGAACTATCTTTATTTTGCATTCCTTTTTTTGAACAATATGGCCAATGAATATTAAAATCTAGATTGTCAATCTTTCTTCCACATATTTAGAGATCTTGCTTCACTGAGTTTCTCCAGTGAGAAATCTGTTGTATTCCTTATTGTTGTTTGCCTATAAACAGTATGACTTTATTTTTCCTCTGGTTGTATCTAAAAATTTCCCTTTATAACTGACTCTAAGCTACTTGATTATAATGTATGTTTGTGTAATTTTCCTAATGATATTTATACTTGGCTTCTTGGAATGTAGATGTTTAATGAAATTCGTAAGATTTGGACTCCCATTTTTTCTGTTTTTTGTGTCCTTTCTTTTTGCTACTTCAGGGATCCAATGTCATGTTTTTCTTGAAGCTGTTCAACAGTTTATGGGTATCCTCTGCATTTTTTTTTTTAATTTTTGTTTTAAAGTTTGGATAGTTTCTATTATTACTGGTCTCAATATCCAAATTTTTATTTTCAGACGTTATAGGTTTCATTTCTAGCAGTCTGATGTGGATCTTTTTCATAGCTTCACTGTTACGTCTTAACTTTTTAGACATATATGTCCTAGGTATAATAACTGTGTTTATGCCCTAGGGTCTGCTAATTCTAACACCTATGTCAGTTTTAAGTCAGTTTTGATTGATTGATTATTCTACTCAATATGGGTCATGTCTTCCTGATACATTGTACATCTGTAAATCCTTGACTGAATGCCAGACGTTGTGGATTTTACTTGCTGAGTAGATATTTCCTTACTCCTATAAATATTCTTAACTTTTATTCTTATATACAGTTAAGTTCTTGAAAAGAGACCCTTTAGGGTCTTGCTTTTATGGTTTGTTTGGTGCCTCCAGAAAAGTACTCATCCTAGGGATAATTATTCCCTACACAAAGACAACACCTTTCTGAATATTCTACCCAATGATATAATAATTACGAGGGCTTTTTGTATGACTGCCAGGAAACAAGCACTTTTACTAGACCTGTATGAATCTTAACCATTACTCCCTTTAATTCTTTTGATGACCCTCTGGCACTTTTCCTAAATGCAAACACCAATCAGTATACTGTTGAAAACTTGGGAGGGACCCTTAGTTAGGGACTCAGTTATTTCTCTGTGCAGTTCTGCTTATTCTCTGTGAAATTTAACTTCCACTACTTTAGGCCAGATCCTAAGCTCCTCTTTCCTAAACTCTCATTGCATTAAACTACACTATTTACAAGCCTCTCAATTGCATCTCAATTGTTTTCCAACTTTTTGGTTGTTTGATGCTCAGTATTTTGAGTTAGAAGTTTTGTTGTTTCTTCACGTTGGAGGGTAAATCAGGGCCTTGTTACTACATCTGAACTAGAAGCTAAAGTCATAGCTTATGTTAATAATGAAGAAGTGCTACAGGAATATTGAGAAACTCTACTTAGTTCTTTGAAGAAAATCCAACTTATGGTAGAATATTGAACCAGTTTCTTTCCACATACACATACATATCATTTTAATTTAAACTACATTCTTCTATTCTAGTGTCAGTTTCAATAAGCAAAAAATTCAAATCCAAATATTGTTCACCAAAAAAGAAAAAGAAAAACAAACCCAGATACCGCAAGAATATCTGCATTTAATAAGTAGTGATAAAGTCACAGAAATGTGTACTTCAGACCCAGTCTGTAATATCCTTTTTTATTAGAGTTTTATTTAGATTTCAAAGAATTTTCTGACCTCATCTTATGAAGGAAAAGTTTCAATCTTTCTCTGTCAAACATTTTTTTTTAGATAAAAAGTACAGCATAACTAGTAGAAAATCAAGTCAGGTAAAATGATAAACTATCTCAGGAAATAATTATGGTCTAGACCTATGACTGGCCTAGGAAATGTTGCCTTTTCACATGAGAGTTAATTTATTTTTTTTTATTTTTTTTTTTTATTGTTATTTGTGTCTTTTACATTTTGTATTCCCCTTGGGCAGCCCACCACCAATTCACCCGTGATCCATCTCCATGGTCCCCTGTATTCTCCTCTCTTCCATTTTGTGCCCTTATCCTCCCCTCCCCTCTCCCCCACCGCTGAGTGTCTCTCTCCCACCCCGCCTCCCTATAGTCCTGTTATAAGTGAAACCATTCGATATTTTTCTTTTTCTTTTTGGCTTATTTCACTGAGTATGATTCCCTCTAATTCCATCCATGTTGCGGCAAATTGCATGTGTTTATCTTCTTTCCATGCTGAATAGTACTCCATTGTGTATATGTACCAC
>PVIJ01019684.1:0-22875 GCA_004024925.1 Scalopus aquaticus
GGGGAGGATAAGGGCACAAAATGGAAGAGAGGAGAATACAGGGGAGCATGGAGATGGATCACAGGTGAATTGGTGGTGGGCTGCCCAAGGGGAATACAAAATGTAAAAGACATAAATAACAATAAAAAAATGTTAAAAAAAATTGGCAAAAAGTTCCAAACACCAGGCATTATTTGGGGAAAATATGCTAATTTGTGCTGTGTAGTGCTGATATTTTTATTTTCTGAGAGAATGGAAATGTCAAGAAGTTTGTGTGTGTTAAAGGAAGGAAACTGTTAGAGGTACAGAGAAAATAGAAGTTAAATGTGCATATATAATTAATGTAACTATGTATTTACATATATACAATATACTTACTATACAGTACATTTAAGAGTTAGAGTTTGCTCATCTTCTAAAACCTGAATGTTTAGACCAGAGAAGACAAGGCAAGAGGAAAGTGTGTTTTGGAGACCAGCTAATCAGCCTGACTTTGAGAGCACTCTTCAATTCCTGTGTTCTTAAGAAAAAAAATAATTACTTTCCAGAACTATTCAAATGTCCTTGAGAAAATAATCTCCCAAAGGGCTAAAACAATTATCCAATCTAGCCTTTTCCAAAAGGGTAAGTCTCCCCTTCGAAGGCTCCCTTTGGATGCTAGGAAAGAAGCTGGAGGAGAGTGCAGGTGACCCGGAAGTGAGAAGCACGAGGATACTCTTAGGATAAAGCTTGACCTCTGGCTCCCCTCGCGCTCATCAGGCAGATCAGATAATACCAGGCTTAAATTGTTTTAATACTTTTGTTAAATTGAAATTTGCTGCTGGGAATAATAGCCCCAAGACTTATGTCAACACCTGAACTATTTGTGTTAGATCAGGTATCAGAGTCAATGGGTTATTTCAAAATAAATAAAAATTTGAATCAATAGATATGTGTACTTAATGAGGTTCAGAGAAATCCAGGGTTTCCTCAAACTTTGGTTAGAATTTGCTTTTTTTGAAAAGTTTCTATCTCCTTGAAAAGGTATGAATTGATGTACAAAGGTTACAAGATTATTTTCTTTCTCTAAAAATCTGTGTCTTGTCAGGAAACACAGTTTAATATTTCAGTTCATTTAAATGTATTTATATATTCAAAATAAGAGAAAATACTTGTAACATCTATTACAACCTAAATATCCTTATTAAAGTCTCACATAAATCAATGAAAGAAATAAATTCCTTAAATAAAAAGTGAAGAAAGTACACAAGTTACAATTTACAGAGAAAAAAACCCTTTAAATATTCAATAAGATGTCAAATAAAATGTGCAAACTCAATAGTTAGCAATTTTTTTCAAAATGTAGATATCATATTTACCTATAAATTGGATAGATATAAAAAGTATTAAAAATATCACTACGGCAAAGGTGTACAAAAACTATGACTCTAATATCCTTTGGTGGTAGTAATTTGGGGAATGCAATCTCAAACATGTATGAAGTACATACACCTTAAAATCAAGTAATCAGTTTTTCCATTTGTATTTAAAATTAATAAAACAGTTCAAAAATATGTGTAAATATACTTTTTATAGAGTTGTCCAGTAGTAGAGAAAATTTCATATGCATAATGTAATTTATTGTGACCAGTAAAATTAGGATAATTTTTAAGATTAAAAACTATGTTAAGGGGCCTCCCTTGTGGCGCAGCGGTTAAGCTCTGCACTGTGGAGCTGTGGCAGCACGCAATACGAGTTTGACTCCCAGCCGGGGAGAATCCCACATGGTGCGGCAGACCTCTCCTGCCTCGCCCGCTGCTCCCCTTAGCAGTGTATTTCTGATCTGCCTGTTCTGCTCCCCACTCTGTCTCTGGTGAACCCTCTTGCCGCCCCACGCCTCTGGCCTATACCCCAGCTTGTATGTATCAATAAATAAATCTTTAAAAAAAAAGTATGTTGAATAATAGGCAAGGATGTCATTCTCATCACTATTATTCAATACAGCGTTGGAATTTCTAGCAAGAGAAACTAGAAAAGGAAAAGATATAAAAGATATCCAAATTGGAAAGGAAGAAATGGAACTATTACTATTTGTGGGTGACATAATATACATAGAAAATCACAAACACTCCATTAAAAAGCTACTAGAAATAATAAATGAATAAATAAAGTGGCAGGCTACAAAATTAATAGTTTAAAATGCTGCATTGTCATGGATGGAGCTGGAAGGAATTATGCTAAGTGAAATAAACCAGAAGGAGAAAGATAAATTCTGGGTAGTATCACTTATATCTGGAATAGTAAAAAATCAAACAAAGAGTCAGACAAAGACAAACTTTAAAACGAACACTTGAAAGCTGACCACAGACCTGCAGATTTCAGAGGGTGGGGAGAAGGAAAAGAAACAGGGCTGAAGCTTAAGGGAGGTGGAGAGAAAGCACAATGGACTATGATGGAGGACTATGGGTGCTTCTGCAGTGAGAGTGCTAAGGTGACTACACCTGAGGGTGAAATCCAATACTGTCAAAACACCAGCAAGGATGTAAAACAATGGTACTTCATAACATAACATTCTTTAAAATGTTGCGTTTTTATATGCAAATAATGAACTGGAAATCAGTCAGTCAATGGGAATGCAAACAATCCCATTTACAGTCTCTTCAAAAACAATTAAATATCTAAGAATAAATTTAACCCAAGTTAATGGACTATACACTGTTGAAAGAAACAGAAGAGGGCACAAGCAGATGGAACGGTATTCTGTGCTCATGGACAGCAAGAATTAATTTCATTAAAATGGCTATAATATCTAAAGCAGTATACAGATTCTGTGCAATCCTTATCAAAATCCCAATGGCATTCTTACAGAAATTTAACAAAAATATCATGAAACTCATTTGGAACTTCAAATGATCTTAAGAACAATACTATGCAAGAACAATCCTAAAAAAAAGAACAAAAACAGAGAAAGCATGTTCTTCAACTTCAAACTATACTATATAGCTGTAATAATCAAAACAGCAGCATGGTATTAGAATAAAAACAGATGTGCAGATCAATGTAACAGACTTGAGAGCCCAGAATAAACCCACATATTGGTATAACTAATTTATGACAAGGGAGCCAAGAGCACTCAATAAAGTAAGGAAAGTCTACTTAGTAAATGGTGCCAGAGAAACTGGTTTCTGGTGATAGAATTCTGGAGGATTTTCACTTGCATTTTTATACCTTCTGTATTGACTGGGTTTTTGAAACGTAATACACAGGAAATCCATGTCAACGGGGATGATCCTCAGTGCCTGTCTTTTTCCCTTTCTCCTTTCTCATCCTTATTAATGTCCACTTATCTGTGTATCTCTTGTCCCTTCCTCAACCTTTATCACACTATGAGCTCCTGAAAAGTAGGGAATTTGGTTGATTCATCTTTATCCTCCAGGGCTTAGCTCTAGGTTTTAGATATAAAAAGCACTCAATACACATGTGAACAACTTTCATTTATTCGTTATCAAATAACTGGACACATGTTTTCTAGTTAGATTCAGCTCTTGAACCATACACTTATTGTGAGGAAAATTAAATTGTAAGTTATTTTAAAATTAAATGTGGCTCAGAAACATTCTTTGGAAAGAAGTAAACCTATTTGGCTAGCCTCAAATGCCTAAGGGAAAAAATGCTATAAATTCTAGAACAGCTTACTTTTCCTTACTACTTGGACTCTTTCTTAAATTGGATATAATTATGTCTGTGGTGACTGTATTATGAATCCTATTAATTGTTCTGAATGCAGGGTCATTTGGCTTTTTTTACTTTCAAATGTGTTCTTACATTGTTTTGTTGTAATCTACTATAGTTACTGAAAATCTAGAAAAAAGTCTCCCATCATAATCTTCTTTGTGACTACTTAATATGTAATGCTGTGATCAAATGGCCTGGCCTCAAAATTGATTTATAGGGCCTCCCCGGTGGCGCAGCAGTTAGGCGCTGCCTTGTGGAGCTGTCGGCAGTGGAGACGTGAGTTCGACGCCTCTCCTGTCTTGCCCGCTGCTCCCCTCAGCAGTGTGTTTCCCTCGATCTGCCTGTTCTGCTCCCCACTCTGTCTCTAGTGAACCCTCGCCGCCCCACACCTCTGGTGTGTACCCTATCTTGTATGCATAAATAAATAAATCTCTTTAAAAATTGACTTATAATTAAAAACACAGTCTGGTATCCACAAGGTAATTTCCAAATTACTCAATTCTTAACCTTTAGTGTAGTAGGAAAATAACCATCATCATTTGCCATCTAGATAAAGTGAACCCAACTACATCTTGAAAAATCATTCTTCAAATAATTTGTAGAAAAATAAAAGCATAGTTTAAAAAACTCACTAGAACTTTTATTAAGTATTTAAACACATCAAATCTCTCTATATCAAGTAGTGATTCTGGCAAATAAACATTATATGGATGGATGAACACTGTCACATCCTCTCAGAAAAACAAGAGAGACCAAGTACTTGTCACAAATTATTGTGTGATACAGTCTGTCAGGTATAAAAATACCCTATTTCCCATGTTTGTCCTTAGAGGTACCTTTTTCACTCATTGATTCATAAGTTTGAAAAGACACTGCTCTGTTTCCAGAAAGCCATGCTCTATTTCACTTACATGGTTCACTTCACCATTAACAACAGCATCTAAAGCAGCACTGTTCAATGAAATATACAGCAAATCATACATGTAATTTTAAACTTTTTAGTAGTCACATTAGAAGTTTCAAATAGGGACTCCCTGGTGGCCTATGGGTTTAGTTTCAACACTCTACAGCCTGAGTTTAATCCCTGGGCAGGGAGCTAAACCACATATGGTGCAGCAGACCTCTCCGGCACTGCTCCACTTAGCAGTGGATTTCAGTGTACCCACCTGTTCTACTCCCCATTTCTATCTCTGGTGAATCCTCTCATTCCCTGCACCTCTGGCTAACACCCCAGTTCAAAAAATTTTTAAATCTTTTTTCAAATAAATGGTAAAAGTAAACTTTAATAATATATTTTATTTAACCTAATATATACCAAAATAGTCATTTCAACATGTAATCAATATTTTTAAAATTTTATAATTTACATTTTCCCTTATTGTGCTAAATCAAAATCTTACGTTTACATTTACAAAACACCTCTCAATTCAAACTAACCACATTTTAAGTACACATAAACAGATGCACTGGAGAATGTTGATCAATAGCACCACTCTTTACACTCATTCTCTGATTTGGCTATGAATTGTGAGATGTCCTCTGTCATTTTTTTTCTCTTTGGGCAGTAAGGATGGAAAAGGAAAAACTCAGTTTTCTCACCTCAGTTTAATTAAAGTTCAAGCTAGGCTATAAATATGGTATCTCCTCTTTTGTACCTTGAAAGATTATGTATTACCTTTAGCAACACAATAGGAACTGAAGGATGATTGCTAATTTTACCACTGGATTATCCTTTCATGTTATTCAACATTTTTTTTTGCTTTTTTTCAATGTTTTTAACAATTCATGCTTAGAACTACGTGTGATTAAGTAGAATGATTAAGTAGAAATATGTCTCAAAAAAAATAAGATCATCAAGAGGCAACAGTATGTCGAGACTTGTAAAAGACCCCAATGGATCTGTATAATTGCAAAATAGAATGAGTTTTATTCTGTTTAAAAATAAATAAATATATGTTCTTTGTTCATTGTATGATTCTTCGCATGACCTCTAAGAATAAAAATCATGAAATAGAGATTTTTCCAAAAACAACAACTCAGAAAAGAAACTATAAACTATACTTGAGTCCACTGACCTCAGGATATATTGAGAATTAGCCTGCATTTATTAAGCAGTGTTGGGGAGTTCAGAATTTGTCTTTCATTTCCCGTAAGTTTCTATCTTACATGACAGCCTTTCCCAAGTTTTTTCCTCAAAAATTCCTTGGCAAATGTTATCTTATCTGCAATCCACACTCCTCTTGCTCTTTTTCATTCTCCCTCTTTGCATCTCAGAAGCCCAAAAGGAAATGTTTAGCAAAAAAGATCAAGGAAGGAAGAAATGGAGACCAAATAACAGTTCTCAAGCAGAAGAGGCTGAGGTCTGTGCCCTCTACTACTATGAGCTTGAATTTTTACTCTTATCTTATATATAATGATGTAGCCCCCCCCCCAACAAGGAGTAACTAGGCCAATTATAGTTGCATAATGTGAAGACCACCAGAGTTTCTAGAGTTTTGGGTCCTTATAATCAAATCTTAGGCTCTTTCCTAGGCTTTGAATTGCCCAAAGTAAAGCCATAGAAAGATAAAACATAGAACTTGAAAAGAAAATTATTTGGGGGCCTCCCTGGTGGCGCAGCAGTTAAGCGCTGCACTGACGAGCTGTCTGCAGCGGTGACGCGAGTCCGACGCCCAGCTGGGGAGATTCCCACATGGCAAGGCAGACCTCTCCTGCCTTGCCCGCTGCTCCCCTCAGCAGTGTATTTCTGACGATCTGCCTGTTCTGCTCCCCACTCTGTCTCTGGTGAACCCTCTCACCGCCCCACATCTCTGGCCTGTACCCCTGCTTGTATGCATAAATAAATAAATCTTTTTAAAAAATTATTTTTAAACTTCCTTCTATGGAGCAGATATTGTGCTAAGCATTTTTCTGCTTTGCCACATTTAACCATCTTAGGTGTCCCCATTGCATAGAGTGCTCCATTTTTAAAGTTAAGGAGAGGGAGAGCCCCCAAATAATTAAATTTCTTGCTTCAGGTCACATGGATAATAAATAATCAGTTAGATTCATATTTAAAATCAACAGAACCTACTGTAGTTTGTATTGAGGAAAATGAATTATTAAAGGATATATTAAGCATTTCATAACTTCTCTAGGACAATCAGAGAATCAGACTTGGCGACTACATCCAATTACCCTGCCAGATTCTGTTGAAGAATCTATCACTGCTGCCTCTGGGCAAAGACCCCACATTATTTGTCACTTTCCCTGAGTATGAGATATTACTTTTGGGTCTTCTGTTAATTACATCCTCAGAAAACAGAATGAGCCTGTCAACCTGGCCAGCTGCATCCTATTTGACACCTTTTGCATATCACTCTCATCTGTATTAACGTCTCAGGCCAATGGGTGTAATTGCTAAAGCCTGTCACATGCTTATACCTTGGATACAAAAGACACTTAATAGGGAGTTACTCTGTAGAGATGGGGTTCATGAAATGGGAAATTTTCTAAGACACTAGGCAGGAAAAACAGCTTAACAAATGGGCTAACACAGAGCGCAAGACAAGTGAGCTATAATAGCCTCGTTTCACAGATGAGAACACTCAGATCCACCGAGTGGCTAATATTGGCTATGCTATGCCATCCTCTCTGATATTCTGGCCATGTTCCTTAAAACATTTTGACTGTGGGACCTTAAAAGAAGTGGAAATTCACAGCGAACAAGAGCTCTACCATCTGTCCTTTGCTTACCTTCTCACATTGGAATGTACTATGGAAAGTATTGCTGAACTTTTATCTGATCCAAAAGGATGCATAACACATTTCTCCTTCAGATCTTTGTAAAGGGGAGTCTACACAAATGCCAAGTTGGGAAAGGGGTGTGGGGGAAGGTTTCTCATGGAAAAGGTTTCTCATGGAACATCAAGTTCAAGTAAGGATTTTCTTGCTACATTTTGGGGACATAATTTAGAACATTGAAGTATTTATCACTGCAATTAAATTTCCTGGAGTTCTTGAAAGTTGATTTATTTAGAGTTTAAAATTTACTGACAGAAAAGAATTACCTTCACTCTGAATGCTATCAATCATAAAACATTTGTTGTTGATTGCACATAGTGCAGCAATAATTTATTCACCTAACTAAGTTTGAAAAATCCCTCAGCAATTTGGTCAATACAGTTCTATCACTTCACATATAAAATGACCTGAAAAATCCTTCTTCTCACAGGCACATATGTTTCCTAAAACAATGGGATACTATGGGAGAATAAAAATATTTTAGTCAATATGCTAAAATACTCAAAATCAAAACTTATGTGTCAACAAAAAAGTCAGTCATTCAAAGCAATATTTATAAATAGGGAAAATATTCACACTAATATATATCCTGTAAAACCAATATTTTATTTAAAAATAAATAGTATTTTAAGGATGTTTTCTTTATTAAAGCAGTAAAATCCTCTCTGTTGGTAAGATTACATTATTATGTATTTTCCTCTATTTTATTTTATAGTTTTTATTTTATTCTTTTTTTTTCATTTTGTTCTCATAATAATCCTGTAAAAGTAGGTAGAGGAGTTGAATTGATTTTATTTATTTATTTTTTAAAGATTTATTTTTTATTTATACATACAAGCTGGGGTACAGGCCAGAGGTGTGGGGCGGCGAGAGGGTTCACCAGACAGAGCGGGTAGCAGAACAGGCAGATCAGAAATACACTGCTGAGGGGAGCAGCGGGCGAGGCAGGAGAGGTCTGCCACACCATGTGGGATTCTCCCTGGCCGGGCGTCGAACTCACATCGCGCGCTGCCGACAGCTCCACAGCGCAGCGGCCCAGGAGTTGAATTGATTTTAAATCAACTAATTCCTTCACTCCATAACTTATCTGCTGCATACATCTATACTATAATAAATTATTTTTTTATTTTAAATTTTGGTAAAATACAAATAACATAAAATTGATCATTTTAACCATTTTGAATTGTACAGTTCAGTAGTGTAAAGCAAGTTCATCTTTTTGAGCAACTAATCTCCAGAAATTTTTCATCTTGCAAAATTGAAATTCTAACCCATTACATAAGAACTCCCACATCCCTCTGTCCTATATTCTTTAAGGACATCAACATATTAACAAATTACCTTTCTTTTTAAAAAGATATATTTATTTATGCATACAACTGGGGTACAGGCCAGAGGCGTGGGGCGGTGAGAGGGGTCACCAGAGACAGAGTGGGGAGCAGAACAGGCAGATCGTCAGAAATACACTGCTGAGGGGAGCAGCGGGCAAGGCAGGAGAGGTCTGCCATGCCATGTGGTAATCTCCCCAGCAGGGCGTCGAACAGGTGTCGCTGCTGCCAACAGCTCCACAGTGCAGCGTTTAACCGCTGCACAACCAGGGAGGCCCAACAAATTACCTTTTTAAAACTTTTTAATTTTTTTATTATGAATGAAATATATTCTCATTATTAAAATATTTACGTATACTTACCTGGCAGGGGAGATACCATGATCACGAAGGTGGTTTTCCCAGGGCGAGGCTTATCCATTGCACTCCGGATGTGCTGACCCCTGCGATTTCCCAAATGTGGGAAACTCGACTGCATAATTTGTGGTAGTGGGGGACTGCATTCGCGCTCTCCCCTGATAAAAAAAAATAAAAAATAAAAAATAAAAAATAAAATATTTACTTCATGGTAAACAGGTTGGGTAAATACTAATTGCTGTGAGGTTACAGTTACAACAATCAGGCCTCCCTGAGAATGGGGTGCTACTTGCGCTACCGTTCAGAGAGGAAACATTTTTTTCATTTAAATTTAGGGTATTTCTCTAGGAAGAAAAAACTACCTGTTTAATTCATTCCCCATGATTTACAGTAGAGGAATCTAGGACATATCAATATCGTATTCATTTGGATTTTGCATTTTATTTTAGTAAAAATTAAAGATGGCTAGAATACACTTTTCCTTCTAAACAAAGAATTTATAATTTGGGTAATGTGAGGGGTGTTGAGAAAGATGAGTAGGCACCCTTAAAAATATGCAAAATCATGCACGTGTATGCTTTATGTTGTATGTGTTATGAATTTTTTGAAGGCTCATGTGCAAGCAAGTGCATGAACATTTTTTTTGTAGTACGATAATTCACAGACATCATCAAGTGCTCAAAGAGATTTGTGAAGCTCAAAGTTTTAAGAAACTGACCCATAAAATCAAAATGGTGGAGCGCTATTTTAGGTCACAGAACAAATTCTATGTGCCCTTCTAACCCAGTCCCTGTCTTACTGTTAACTTAATTTAAACTATGGAAGATACATACCATCTACTTGGTTCCTTTTTTCCTTTGATACTATTTATATGATGTCTAAGAACTTACATAGCTTGTTATTTGAAATAGAGCTAGAATATTTGAAAATGGGTGAGGATTGCCGCTTGCCACTTAGCATCTACTGGAATCCTCATCAAAGAATAAGAATGAGGTCCCAAAGCACAGAGCAGTATATTATGAATGAGCATAAAAATTTTAAATTAGGGGCCTCCCTGGTGGCGCAGCGGTTAAGCGCTGCGCTGTGGAGCTGTCATCAGCCGGGATGCGAGTTCGACGCCAGGCCAGGGAAAATTCCACATGGTGCGGCAGACCTCTCCTGCCTCGCCCACTGCTCCCCTTAGCAGTGTGTTTCTGATCTGCCTGTTCTCCCCGCTCTGTCTCTGGTGAGCCCTCTCGCCGCCTCACACCTCTGGCCTGTACCCCAGCTTGTATGTATAAATAAATAAATCTTTAAAAAAAATTTAAATTAACCACTAAACTTTTGACATTCTTTTGATTTTTACATAAAACTAAATCCCAGGATTTTTGTATTGGAAATTCTAGGCTAAGAATTCTAGTGAGGGTTATTAATCCTGTGTGTCTTGTTACTACTTATTTCCCCATTGCTCAACATAATACCTGACAAATAGTGAGTTTTCAAATATTTTCTGAACTTGAATTGCTTCGAACTGAATTAAAATGAGTTGGCCTATTGAGAGTTTTATGTAAACCATTATTTAAAGTTATTTATGAAACTATCAAATGCCACTTGGTCATTTCTCTTCAACTTTCATGCCAACAATGTTTATAAATCAAAACTAAGTCAACAATGCCTTTCAAATACCTTTTCTTTTTATTCCTTCAAGTGACGCTACAGAAATGGAAAAAGAATTTAATCATTCTTTCTAGAAAAATAGTATCTTGGAACCTTGTTAAAGCAACTTAATACTGAATACAGGTCTATCATGGGACTTGGTCCTGGGAATTCAGGGGCCAGGGCTGTGGAAAGGCCACCTTATAAAACAGTCAACTGACAGTCTAACAAAGATCCCTTAGACGGAAGTTCTGTACATGTCTACATTTCATAAACAAGTAAGAATTTCTACTCCCAAAATAATTGACTTATTTCTAATCGGACTGCCAACTTTCAATTATTTTCAAGAAAAAAATACTGGGGCCTCCCGGGTGATGCAGCGGTTAAGCGCCGCGCTGTGGAGCTGTCGGCAGCTGCAGCGCGAGTTCGATGCCCACATGGTGCAGCAGACCTCTCCTGCTTCGCTAGCTGCTACCCTCAGCAGTGTATTTCTGACAATCTGACTGTTCTGCGACTGTCTCTGGTGAACCCTCTCGCTGCCCCGCGCCTCTGGCCTGTACCCCAGCTTGTATGCATAAATAAATAGATCTTAAAAAAAAAACCAGTCTCTTCACATGACAATACAAGAATGATAATAATCTCAGAATAAAACATAGTCCTCTAAAGGGAAATTTAGTTTGATGAAAAATTCACCAATGTTCATTTTAGGATTTTACTTTTGTCCTTTTCTTGATGATTGGCAAAAATGTTATCACTAACCAGCACTGATCTATGGGCTGGAATCTGGGAACCACTATTAAAAAAATAGTGTTTTTTTTTTTTTTATTAAAAAAAAAATCCCTTTGGCCTGAGGTTTCTTTGCTTTCCTCTCCAGATCAGTTCTCCACACTTTCCTGCTCTGCTCTTTTCCAGGTAATCTGGTTCCTTGTCATACAGGCTCTCTTGCCCTTTGAATTCTTGCTGGGTTCAAACTCAGAGAGATACAGATAGAAAGTAAGAATAGAAAGTGAGAAGAGATGAAATGAGTCTGCTGGTCTATTTCTGCTCCTCCTCACCTTCAAACACCACTGCCTAGGCACATTTTTCAGTGACAGTGTTCATCTGCTAGGTATCTCAGTTCATGGGATGGTGCTCTCCTCAAGCACTCTTTCTAGATCTAGTTATAATGCTCTCTCCGTATCTCCCCGTTAACTCTTTGGGTCAAAGCAATACAAAATGTAACTTGGCTCCTAAGTGTGCCTCACCTCTTGTTGATGCTCTTAATTGTGCCCATATCTTTGTAAATAGTTTCTTCCTTAAACTCCTTCCAATCACTCCACTGGGACCTGGTCAACATATTCTTCATTGAAAAGTGAAAAAAATTCCGAGAAATGAAGCTCAAATGACCCTGTGGTCCAAATCACATTGTCAGCTTGAATCAAATCATGCCCAGAATGGAGCCTTCCAGATTACAAGCATAGTCCTCCTTAATATTATCTGTCAATATTGATGGGCACTTTCTAGAATCTCCTTTGTGCTTTGTTAATAGGTATAATATGTTGAAGTTTTAAATTTCAGTGTCATATTAGGTAATTATTGAGACAATCCCAATACAAAGGTATACTGTTTTCACTACAATAGACAGGATTCAAGAAAATTTAGTTTTTAATTGCTTGCCTACACAGATATGAGCAATCGAGCTCAAGAAACTATTGCAAAAGCTAAACACAAAAGGATATGAAAATGACAAAATTTTCCACCGAAAAACAAAGATGTGGAGAGGGATGACATAAATCTGTCTATGGCAAGGAGAGAGTGGAGAGAGTAAGGCAGGGATGGGTGCTGCGTAAGAAAGAGAAATGAGAAATGCATGAGAAATGACTTTAATGTGTGTGAGAAATATGAGTAGGTTATAGGGCCTTCAGTGCCTGTTAAACAAGGGGAAAGAGAAATAGACCACAGTAATAAATAGACATTAGCAAGAAGCTTGACCATAAGAAATATGTTGAAAGCATATTTTATCTGGCAGGAAGTTACTGCACCACTGAGCAGAGGCTGCTGCTGGAACCCAGGACATCAGATTGCTAGAAACATTTAATTGCCTTAAAGTGACCCATGTCAAAATGCTCTTCTATAAAGGTGGAATTTGCCATAACCACAGCTTTATTTAACAATCTTCCTTTTAAAGAAATGCATACACATATTTATCATACTAACTTTATTCTTAATTGCATCCTTGACTGAACTTCCACTACTGTGACTTGATCACGTGCTATTCCAAAGTGTCTGTATGGGTACTTGTTTTTTTTTTTATTTTTTTTTTTAAGATTTTATTTTATTTATACATACAAGCTGGGATACAGGCCAGAGGCGTGGGGCGGCGAGAGGGTTCACCAGAGACAGAGTGGGGTGCAGAACAGGCAGATCAGAAGTACACTGCTGAGGGGAGCAGCGGGTGAGGCAGGAGAGGTCTGCCCCACCATGTGGGATTCTCCCCAGCCAGGCGTCGAACTCGTGTCGCCGCTGCCGACAGCTCCACAGCGCAGCACTCAACTGCTGCACCACCGGGGAGGCCCTGGTACTTGTTTTTTTAACTGGGGTTTAAAAATAAGCTAGAAACTTAATATCAAAGGATTCTTTTTAAAGGAATTGGGATTTATTAATAGTAACATTAATTGAATACTTCATCTAACAGTTGCCTGCTTTACCTCATTTTATCCTCACAACCATCCTCAGCCACTTTCTTGCCCTCTGCTGCACTATCAGGTCCTAGCTTGGGCAAGCAGAATTTCTGTTTTGTCTGATCCCTGTCATTGCCCCAAGCCAGATGCATAGAAAGTATGTCACTTTTATAGACTTTTATCATAAAAGGCAACTCCTAGTGCAATCACCTTCCTTGACTACTGAGCCTTCAATCAACGAACAACTAATTATCGAGTTCCAACTAAATGCTCGGTGAAGTCCTGCTTGTCCGCTGCACTCGGGGACCTTTCCAAGAGTGGCATGTGGATTCATGTGGGTAGAGGTGTTCAAAAAACAGAGACCTTAAACCAGCTGTGAAAGGTGGGAAGGGTTTGCATTGCTGAGCAAGAAAAGAGATCATTGTAAGCCATTGTTACAATGTTAAGTAAAAGCAAGGAAAAGGACAATGAAATGATGCTGGGGTGGGCTAGAGAAATCAGGAAAAATTAAATTAGGAAAAATGGGTAGGTTTTCCCCTAGATTCTCAAATGAGGAATCTCTGTAGTCAAAAGAAAACTTACTTTTATAATTTTCTGTAAGTTTTGCCACTTGGCTGATTGACATTCATAATAGTTTAGCGTATTTACCATATTTAAGAGTTCACTGAAGTTTTAATATTCTGAGTGTCTTGGTTATCTTAGCTACATGCATGTAAATTACTGATTTGATATTTAGGTAAAAATTCTAAGACAGATTAGAAACTAAAAATTGGAACCACTATTAAATTACTGAGATTTACCATTTGAAAATTCAGACATTGGCTTAATCCCCAGATACCTATATACATAGTATATTTTCAGCATAGCATATTATACTTTTTATTACTGTAAGTCACTAGCTATTTACTTTAACCACCAAGACAGTTTGACAAATTTAATAAACATAAATTGCTCTAGTTAGGATGTGTCCACACAATCTTGAAGTAGAATAAATTGAATGATCTAAGTCTCACTTTCTGCTCATCAGCCATTGCTGAATGGCAGAACACTGTAACAACTAGTAACTACCCCTAACTTTTTGGGTACTATAAATCACACATCTACCTCCAAAACTTCTAACCTCTACGTTCACTGATTTCTAAAACTGTCCTCAACAATTTTTACTCCTTTGATTGGTAAATGGAGATTGCCTCTTTTTAAAAAAATGCTTGCCTTTGCATAAGCCATTCTTATCTCATTGTCGATACACTTATGATTCTTAAGTTAGTGCGGGGACAGAAAGGCAAGTCAGAGAGTGGAGAGTGGAAGACTGTAGCTGGGGCCAATGTGCAGAAGACAGATATGGCATTCTTAAGTTTGCTCAAGACTCTCCCTGTTGTATAACACACAATTTCACAAATCTACCTGTACAAAAAGTCCTGTTACTTGATAACAGTCTTCAGTTAAGACTGTTTCATTTGGCTTTACCCTTACAGTACTTTTGTCTTACTGCAAATGGTTGTCTTTCTTGGACAAGGAAGGAAATTTGGGAAGTTTGGAGAAAGGACCTTGAGAAACAGATTAGCTGTTCTTGCTGGATCTACTTACAGAACTTTAAAGACTTGTATCTGATACCAAACATCAGACAAGAATATTCACTCTGGAAATGGCAGGGATTCCTAATATTCTGGGAAGTTAGATAATTTTCCCTTACTGCATAAAATGTTTTGCAGCATAAATGATATATAAGGGTAAATACCAGAATTCTGTTTCGAGGCTTTTATTTTGTTTTATTTGGAGTTATTTAGGGCTGACTTTTGAAATTATTGAACTCATCATGAGATGTTCAGGATCATTAATTCATCTCAAACCAAACCATTAGTTCATCCCTAGCCAAAGATGTTCATTCCCCAGAGGTGAACATTTTGGGGAGAGTATGTGGTGACATGTGGTAGATTTGACCTCAGAACCAGGTTGTTTTTGAGATGTAGCAACATTTCTTTGCCCCTCATCCATGCAGTTTCATTTAAATCAAGGGCCTGTGGCAGAGCCCAAGGTTCAGGTACTGTATGAACAATTACAGGAACTGGATGAATGCTTTATTTTTATGGATGATTCCATTTACCACCAGATGGCTCTATTGTATCATTGGGAAACGCACACATGTGTAAAATCAGTAGGCTCTTAAATGAAAGGAAAAAAACAAAAGAGCAGTTTTTTTGTCCTTTTTTTTTTTAAATAATAGGAACATTCTTTTTATGGTTAATTGGAAGCAGCTGCAGCAGCCTGCATGTTCATAAGAACACACCCAAGCAGGCTATAGGAAGGTCATAATCCTAGCGCATAGGAGGTTTTCCTTCCTAAGTTTTCATATTGCTGTGTAATTGTTAATTGTCACTCCAGCCAAAGAGTAGTCAGGAAGTGCTTTAGCCTCAATAGGACCTGTGACTGATATTTTCAAACCAATTTTGCATACTCTTTTGCTTGTATATGAGAAACAGCAACTGTAGAACAATTTTGAGGGGCAGAAATTACACATTTGCTGATCTGAGTCATATTAACCATAATCTAAGGATGATTTGATGCTAAATCAGGTGTTATCTTTGCTTTAATATAGTTTGTGATAAGAGGGCGGTGGCCAGAGGAAACAAGAGATTCTCTAAGTTCAAATGATGTTGTTCCTTAGCGTAGGTGAATGTTAAATATGTAGGCATTCTCGATGACATTTCTTACTAGAAATGTGAAATGTTGGTCACAACTTCTCAAAGGAAAGGTCTTTTTGTCAAGAATGAAAGTTGCAGATTAACCACATTCCAACATTGGGTAATTTATTCTAACTTTCTAGAGCTGATTATTATCACCAATAAGTATGCTTTTTTCCTATACTATTACAGAATAGTACATAGGCTCTATACTATCAAATAGGACTTCTTAAATAACATTTTACTACTTTATTACTGTGTTGAAGCAGGAAAGGAGAGGATTTGTGAACATTTACTAAGCATAGCCTTAGTACATAACATTATTTGAGATGCTCTTGGGAAGCTATCCATGCCAAAAAGTAATACTTGATTATTGTTTTAAAGAAAGACTCCCTGGATACTGGACAAATGGCATTTACTTTGGCACAACTCGAGTCCTTGGAGATTTGCCTAAAGGAAGCAGAAGAAAAGGCTAAAGTTTTATCTGAACAGGTAATACCTGCCACTGGGACTGGAAATATATGTTCTCAGTGTGCAGTAAACAAGTGTAAATCTAAATATATGTTTTAACCTCTGCCCATATTAATAAACATGCACCCGGTGTACAAAGCATTTCTTTCATCTTAGATAAAACAGGTTACTTTTACACATATATTTTGATTTTCATTTACCACACCCTATGAGTTAGGTAAGTCATCTTTATGCAAGTAGTTTTCCTGAATAAGTGAAGCATATTTGCATTATAAACAGATAAACCCAAATTAAGATAAAATCCCAATGAAACACACAGGAGTGATTTTCTCTCATTAACTGAGGCAGAGAGTTTTTGAAATACTGCCTCCCGTCTTAGGTTTTTGGAACTCAGAGAAACAAAGTAGATCATAGGTGGAGCACAGCCCCATACTGGTCAGCTGGACACTTGATAGGTCATCCGCGTACGCAGCAGTCCCTGGTTTCAGAGGTGCTAAGTGGGTATCAGTTAAGCTCAGCCCAGGGACTTGATCATTTCCCAACATGATTATACTTTGCCAACAGGATAATATATGGTACAAATCCCAGCATTACTATTCCCTTCCCCCTACCCCTGACAGGGTGCCTGGACCCTGAGAGCAAACCTCTCTTCCAGTGCCTGGAGGGAGAGGGGAGTTGACATTATTTATAGATTTCTCATAGGTTGATACAGTTTGATAATATATTTTTAGGAACTTTTGAAAAAACGATCTTAAGAGAATTTTTTTTGCAGTTGCCAAATTTGCATAACAATTGTTTTCATAACAATGGTCTGTATAATGAAAGTTTATTGCATCAGAATTTATAAGAATTTTTGCAGAATTGAGAGGAAAGGTACTGAGTTATGAGAAAAAGAATAATTAACTTGAAATGTAGTCTCACACAGCCAACGATTTTTTTCAATTTACCAAAAAGTGAATCTATTACTTTGGGTTGTGCTTATTGTTTACTGAATAAATGTGATTGATGGGTCTCCAGGGTATTTATAATGAGAGTGTGTTGTCTAAGGCTGAGACACTTTGGGGAAAGTTTCCATCTCAGTCTCATGCCATAATCCTGGTTTGCCAGCCAGTCTCTAAAACAAACAAACAAACAAACAAACAAATAAAAAGCCTCTAACTGTAGCACAATTATAAATTACAAAGAATGTAATGATGAACATAGGATACCATTTCAAAGCAAAAAACTAAGCATTTCAGAGTCTCTAAACTAAAAGAAATTTTGAATGGCTACTGAAAGAGGGCACCCTTGCTGCTGGAATTAGGTTGACCTTAGATGTTTATGTTGTAGTTGAATGTCTTTCAAAGTCTCATTTAAAATCCAATTCATCCATAAAAGCCCTCATCCTTTTTGCTCTTTATAAAAAAGTATTTTTATACAACCAATCATCCTTAATATTTAAAATTCTTAACTCGATCCCTTTATGTAATATCAAATGATTAGATTCTTTTGTGTATTTTTAGTAGTTTGCAGATTAAATACATGGAAACTGGATTTCACTCAGCTTCTCTTTACTTACCACGAGTAAGATGCTGGTTAGGTGTTTTGGAAAGAAAGATAGTATTAGCAGGCCTTCTGTACCCAAGAGCTCACAGCCAAAAGAATCAACGAAAGGGCTACAGAGTAAAAATTGGTGTTTTTATGCCTCCCAGATAAAGAAAAAATAGCACTAAGTTGCAAGATATGATTGTGTTATTTTCCTGAAGTATTGTCCTTAGAGTTACCACAGTTGCATGGCCAGGTGAATTTAACTGAAAGTTGGCAATAGTTTGCAGGAAAAGGAGAGTGTGACCTTTTTTTTTTTAAGCACATTACAAGCATTTTCAATATTCCATTTTTAATTAAGTCCAGCATTTTATTGGATTTGGCTGTCTCCGTTGTTACAGTTCAAACAGGTTAATCAAATACAGATACTGTTCTCAGAAAACTTAATCCCAAGATTTTTGCTTTCGCCCCTGTTTTAATTGGGTCTTTTTCTTGAAGAGATAAAACTTAAGAACATTCTCCTCCCCCTATTTTTAAATTCAATAGGTGCTTTTAAAATGGGATAAGAGGAGCATAGGGAAAGGTAAGTGAACAAATACGAGAATATTTCAGAATGGAAAACCTATCTCACACATTTGTCCACTGGGTGCCACTGTCTTCCTTAGCAGGCTCTGCCACTAAAGGGTTGCAAAGAGACACATTGTCTTTAGTATTCAAAACAACAGTGTATGCGTATGTGTATATATGTGTGAGAGAGAGATTTTAACATATATCCACGTTAAGGCTTCTTTTTTAAAAAATTTAGAATTTGTCATAGGATATTGGGATTGCTAACTGCATTTCACTGCTAATTCAAATCAATTATGTCAGTCATACAGCTAAACATCGGCATGATGGACTGGCCTGAGGGGCTAGGAAGGAGAGGAAATAGGATAAAAAAAAAGATTATTGCTGGACCAAGGAGTGCAAGCTCATGGTATTATCAACCAGTGTACTGTGTTTTTGAGAAAAGGTGAATCTTGTGATTAGCTGAATCCACCTGATTTATCTCTTAGAGACATAGAATTAATTCAGAATGGAAAGTATAGATGCTTAGGGTTGTCATCTACACTAAACATCTACCCATACCGAGTCTCAGTTTACTCAAACTGAAAAGGTCCCTTTCAGAAAGATCTCTGTTAACTCACCATAAACTTCAAAATAGTGAGGAAATAAGGAGATTATGGCCACTTCCTCTGTGAGGTCATACAGTAAACAGAATTCTTTGTTGGCTTCCCTCTAGCTAACAATTATTCTTTATTTCTCTGCAGTCATGTCACTATTGCCAAAATAAAAGAAATACGATATGAGGATAATTTGCAGTTAAGGTTTCTAAGCTGGACTATTCAAGGCTGTAAGAAATAGGTTTGCAGCTAATAAGTTGGCTGCAAATAGGGGTCATAGGAATCGAACTCTTGTGCTGGATAATAATAGTAAATAATCCAAAACATTGCCAAGTTTTGCAAAAGAAAATACTTGATTATATTTCCTCTAGGTGACAATCAGAGGGAGGAAATGCCTGGAAATTGGGTAATAAATAAAGGACGAAAGGGGCACTAGGAAAGAAGAAAAAATACCATGGAGGAGGGAGAAGATTTTTAAAGTTTCTGGAGAAACTCATAAAAAGCAATTTTTGCTTGTGTGCTGGCTTCTATCACCAGAGCATACAGAAGGGACAAGAAAAGGGTTCTGGTGAGTTGTGCTTAGGACTATATGTGAGTAAATCATACATGGAGCTTTTGTGCTGAGACAGGCTTTAACAAAGTATCAAGAATTGTGGCGCACACATTCAGAGTCACCCACTGCAGAGGGATACTGTAGGCCAGCTCCTGAGACTTCAATACAGCATTGGGCCAGACACATTAAGGGCTCCTGCTTCCCTTCTATCCTTGCCTCCCTTTAGAAGTTAGTTCAGCAGAGCTCAGGCTTGTTTCTGCTTCACTCCTTGTTAGCTCTGTGACCTGGGGCAATTTACTTAATTTCTCTGAGTCAGAGTTGTCCTATCTACAAGGAGGTAAACACACTGGTTTTACTGGTTGTTGTGAGAATTAAATAAGATAAATGAATCTGGCTCTTAATAGATTCTCAATAAGTATATATCCATTCATGTTAGCGGTCTTACAGAACTGTTTGCTACCCCGGTGTCATGTCATGGGCTAGTGTGTGTGAGTGCGTGTATGTATGTAAAAAATTTATTTACTGGTGTCTCTCAGAATGTTTGAAAGATGTCTAATTCCTAACATAGCAGTTCTCCAGCACTTGCAATCTTACAACTCACAACCAGGAACTCCTCCACCCACAGGTCCCTTGCCCTAGCTTGGTTTTTTCACCATCCAGCTCTCTCTTTTACTCTTTCTCAGCTCTTCATTTGGTAGAGAAACTTTAGTACCTTAACCTTACTCTTTCTTTCTGCTTCATCTCTTGGGTCTTCCGTCTCTTCCTGCTCTGACTGAGAGTTGAATGGGCAGGGTTGATATTTGGTCATTTTAGGAGTTTCTTTGGGAAATTGGGGAGTGAGGGAATCACTGAGGAGGTAAATGCATTAAAAATAAATAGTCAAAATTAGCTCAGACTTCTTCTGAGTACCTTACCTAGCAAAATATTAGTTACATATTCAGTGCCAGCATCTCCAGATGGAAAAGAGATTTCGTGATTTGATGCAGGGCCAGGAGATGGGAAATTTGGTGGCTAACTTGACCTTTTTTCCCACCTAACTCTACTTGTCTCAGGTAGGAACCAGACATAGACAAGGCACAACAAGGGGCCACCTCATAGTCTGGCCCCTTTGGACCATAAAAATTTTGCCCCTTCTGCTTTCACAAAGAGAGGTTTATTGATGCTATTCAAAACGCAGAGAAATGTCAATAGTTTTTAATATGATAGTTTTATTTGCTAGTTTTTGTGAAAAGCACTGTGAGCCTTTTTCTTACTTCTTAGTAGTAGCTCACGTGCCAGTTAGGTGTGATTTTTCCTGTACCTTGTGCAATGCTTCAAACAGTCCCAAATAAAACTAGGCCTTCCTGTATCCTCACTGTGAAGCATAGTTGACCAGTTAAGTTATATACAAGGATTCCACTCCCTTTCTCTTTCCCCCTGTGATCTCTCTGCCTGAAGTACTCTCCCATCTTGAAAATCAAC
Source organism: Scalopus aquaticus (assembly GCA_004024925.1). NCBI lineage: Eukaryota > Metazoa > Chordata > Mammalia > Eulipotyphla > Talpidae > Scalopus > Scalopus aquaticus. The sequence goes on from PVIJ01019684.1 coordinate 21,309, forward strand.
AGAAACAATAATGATGAGGAAGAATGAAAGGGGGTGTAGTAGGGTTGATGTCTAAACTTACATTCTCTAGGAATGCATGCCTGCTACAAGATCTCTACAAAGCAATGTAAATGTATAGTATGGGGAGCAACCAACATTTATTAAGCACTTACCAGTGCTCCAGGTACTCTGCTTAGAATCACAGTCATCTGATCCACACAATAATCCTATGAGGAGCACTATTATTACAACACCTATGAGGACAATGAGACTCAAAAACATCACGTCATTTGCCCAAGGTCATATAGTTAATAAACGGAAAGCTGATTTAGAACCCTAGTCCTTTCAAAATTCAAAGTTCCTATTTTTAAGAACATGTGGACATAGGCCAAAGCCACTAAAAGAAGTTTCCTGTTCAAGCAATACTGAATAAGAAGAACCTATATGGATTCCCAAATTAGAACTTGAGGGACTTGTTAGATTGCTGGACATTAGCTCCAGAGTTTCAGATTCAGTACAGCTGGAGTGGAGTGCTTTTCTAACCAGTTCCTTGTTTAAGCTGAAGTTAAGTTCCACTGTGAACTCAGACCTTCAGCCCTTAGTTCCTCTTCACCCTTGCCTGTACCTCAGGTACACAGAAATTTACTGAATCAGTTAGGATTACTCTTGGGTGCTTAAGACAGAAACCCTAGGAAGAGGGGCCTGAACAAAGAAGACATTTATTTTTCATTCATATCAAGTAATTCTGAACATAGGCGGCCTAGAACAGGAGGGACAGCTCCATCATCGTGCGGGGGACCTGAGCTTTACCTCTTTATGCATTGACATCATGGCTTCCAGGCCGAAGGACCAAGATGCACCTGCAGCTGCAGCCATCTAGGCACTTTTAGAAAAACAGGCATGGTCATCTGCCAGACAAGCAACATTTGCTAAGAGTTTTTCTCAAAAACGTGCTTAATTCTTATATATATTCCTGACCATTGCTATTTGCATGGGAGCTAAGAAACACAGGTATTTAGATAGGAATATTTCCATTCCCAAGAGCATGGGAATTCTTTTACCAAGAAGGAGAAAATGGATATTAGGTTGGCAAATGGCAATTCCTGCCTTGTTCAACCAACCCCTTGACCATACTGTTGCAGATAGTGTTTATCCTGTTAAACTCAATGTTCTTTTACATATTCATATCCAGTTTTCTCAGCACCATTTACGGAAGATATAGTCCTTTTTCTCATTGAATGGCTGTGACAGCTTCATCAAAAACAATTGTGTATGACTCCACAGGCTCTCAATTCTATTTCATTGCTCGATAGTGACTTTCAGTAAGCACTGCTAGTTGGAAATCCCAGCATAAATTTTTTTTTTTTAAAGATTTATTTTTTATTTATACATACAAGCTGGGGTACAGGCCAGAGGCGTGGGGCGGCGAGAGGGTTCACCAGAGACAGAGAGGGGAGCAGAACAGGCAGATCAGAAATACACTGCTGAGGGGAGCAGTGGGCGAGGCAGGAGAGGTCTGCCGCACCATGTGGGATTCTCCCTGGTTGGGTGTCGAACTCGCATCGCGTGCTGCCAACAGCTCCACAGC